>JBBPBX010014351.1:16525-51036 GCA_038048925.1 Garcialebias charrua
TTTATTTATTTATATATATATATATATCAGAGCGGACGAGCTGGAGCTATATATCAAAGTTTGACCTGAACACATTTTCAGCTTCAGTCACAGACATGATCGATGTACAGTCTGCCCTTCTTCATCACTACAAGTACAGAGTGACTCTTGATTTGAATAATTGGGCTCTCCTGTTTGTAGTTTTCATTACTTGTACATTAAACCGTGGATTCTGGTAAACCAGAAAACCACTTGTCTTTTCTTTTGCCGGGCTCTAAAATGCAGACAGTTGCTGTCAGTAGGATCACTTCACACTAGGTGACAACCCAACAAATTTGGAAAACCTCCTTCAGTATAAGGTTAATCATTACAAGTACTGCACTCACAGAAATGATTCATGGCATAAGTAAGTTTTATACATTTAAATCTACTTGATTTTATTTAAAAACTCATTTTTTTATATTTATGCATTAAAATGAAAGATTATATACATCATTTAATAAATTATCTACTTTATTGAATGTAATTAGTATTACTTACTAACATGTACAGTCTGCCCTTCTTCATCACTACAAGTACAGAGTGACTCTTGATTTGAATAATTGGGCTCTCCTGTTTGTAGTTTTCATTACTTGTACATTAAACCGTGGATTCTGGTAAACCAGAAAACCACTTGTCTTTTCTTTTGCCGGGCTCTAAAATGCAGACAGTTGCTGTCAGTAGGATCACTTCACACTAGGTGACAACCCAACAAATTTGGAAAACCTCCTTCAGTATAAGGTTAATCATTACAAGTACTGGTTTGTGTTTCCCTGCTTTTTTTATGAATTTGTGAAATTCTCTCTTATACCTTCACTTTTAAAGGGATCTTAAACTATTGGAATTAATATGATATTTCTCTGTTCCACTAAAAGTTGCTGTTTATCAGTGGCGGCTGGTGATTTTTTTTAATGGGAGGGCGCAATCTAGTGGTCATGAGTCAGCACGAACATGAGTCTGTGAGCAGATTAATGCCTGTAGTAGTTTTGTATTTTTTATTAATAATAAATTTGTAAACCTGAATATCTCCCACCCACAGCATATTACTGAATTAACTCATTTTGCTCTCTACAGAGACTGAGGAACAGCTTCTACCCTGAGGCTGTTAGACTCATGAATCTCTAACCAGAAGAATCACTGTGAAATATCACATGTTGCTGCTGATCTGTTTCATGTTGCAACTGACAAAAAAAAATCTGTTTCATGTTGCTGTGTTCATTCGTGTTCATCTGCTCATACAGACTCATGTTCGTGCTGCTGTTTGGAGTAATGTTTTCTATGATATTAGTGCTTAGTGTATTTTTAGTTGATGTTTTTCTTAGTTCATATCTTAGATGTTATTACTGTTTTTCTCTTACATTTTATTGTTGGATGTAACTGGGACCCTGTGTACATAATCTTGTTTCATCACATGTACCACATGTGGTGCAAATGGCAATAAAGATTCTCTGACTGATTTTGTGCTTTTCAATTATGCTAAATATGAAAGGGTGGGTTTTGGCACCTTTCTCTTCCATATGAATAATAAAATATTGGGCATGGACAATATTTATTTTTCCTGGTAGTCAAGAGGATAGGGAAATGGCTAGTCAGCTTTCTAATTATTTAACATCTAACAACTATTTATTTTATGAGTATATGTGTACATTTAATAGCAACAATTCAAATTGACATTGCACTTAGAAAGATGTAGTGCTCCTCACTTTTTAACAATACAGAACTACTATGATGAAAAACATTGTACGGTAAAAGACCTACATCATGCATTTAGCTTCTCACCTCTGTAGCTATCCTCTGACGTTCACCAGGAACCAGTGTGCAGCGTTTCTTGGCCATCTGGGATACACTGTGACTGCCACTGTGTTCACCACAAATAGTAGGGAGGGAGTCTCTGAACAGGACCATAAGAGAACAGTGTTCATCTTTTAGTCACCAGGTAAAATAACAAGAAATGTGAAGTAGTTCAATATCAGTAATATTAAACAGCACAACATACACATTAATTTCAATTTACCGGTACATGATTTTTTGAATGTGGTCTGTGAACTGCTGCATGATTCTCTGAACAACGACTGAGTTGATGGTCCGCTTCTGGAGTTGACTGTAGAGAATGTCCACATGAGGCATGACCAGATGGAACAGTTTCAGGAAAAAGCTGAAGCTATCATCTTCCAGCAGCCTGCTCCTGCTCCATTTTTTCTCTCTGTCTGTTACACAGGTGGTAGATTGGAAATAATCCCTGCCGGTGTGTAGAGATGAAGGTGTTGTGTGGATTTTTTTCTGTAAAGAAAGTACAGAAGGCACATTAATTATGTAAATTTTAGCATTTTCCACATTGCTTGAAGTACGTGCTTTGTGTACACATAAGTATGTAATCACATTTTAACTTTCTTAATACAACATAAATAATAATATCCAGGTTATTTCAATTGCATCCCATCCACAGTGATCTTTATAATATTAAAATTAAATTCAAATAATTATATAATCACTGTTTCATAACATGAAAAATTCAAACTATTTAATGCTTAAATCTTTCTGCTACTTGATTTATTTAAGTTTAGAGTGTCTTTGAAACAACAGCACAACTTATAATGAAACTAAAGTTTAACTAAACTAAACTAAAACTAAAGTTTATTTATTCATTCAGATTTATTCATCAGAAAATTTTCAACTGCTGCAAAACGAAACGAGACAAAAGTTATCTAAAACAGACACTGAGGAGTAAAACAGTTCATGAGCTGAAGATGGACAGACAGGAGTCGTCTTCAGGGGTTTATAACTAGCAACTTTTATAATGTTGTACAGTACACCACAAACATAAGCACAGCTAGTAGCTAGCTACTGTGACTGACTGCAACAACCACACACACACGACGCCACGTCACGCACACAGATGAGCTCAAACTTTGCTCATGTGCTCTTAGCGATTTATTAAACTCAGTACTTGCTTACCTGTGTAGAAAGGCACCATTAATAATTACTGCTGTTTCAACGTCGCTAGTTGGCCGTGTGATCAGCTCTGACTGTAACAGAGATGGTCCCCCCACTCCCCCTCCCTCCTCGGCTCGAACCAGAAGCGCTACCGATCCGCGGCGATCACGAGACGAGTCCAGGCTCGAGGGCGACGGAAAATGCGACCTGTACAGTCCATAGTTTTGGACAGATGGGACATAAACTGCGCATGCGCTAGTTATAATTAGATTCAATGGAAAAGCCGCAGGCGGCGCCCAGCGGGGAACCGGACGTGCGTCACAATCGGAAAACGTTTTTTGAAACAAACAATCATTACTCATAAAATATTTATCCTACACAACTAAAAACATATATGCATACATTTCGAAATATTTTTTTATTATTATTTCATTTTTATAAAAAAAATTAAATGTTCAAATGGTGAAGAGCTACAGTTCCAAGGAAGGGCGGTGCCCCTAGCGCCCTCTAGTGGCGGCCGCTGCTGCTGTTTATGGACATGGCGGCCCCCGTCGGGGACTCCACCATCAAGTTTGATACAAGAAGCCTGTTACGCGCAGATGAGCTCTCGCTAACAGCTTCGGGTGAAATATCAGACGATGAAGCTGAAAACGAGGACGAGGGAGAAGACGAGGACCTCTCCCAGAGCCTGAAGACAGCTCACCTAGAGACCACGATGTCTCCATCCTCGCTCTGTTCGACCTGTGTCGCAGAGCGGCGGACACGCTGCGGATCAGCCGGCCAGAACCCCCACCTCGCCAACAGGTTACGAGGTTGGCGGGGAACTACTTATTCGCGAAGCAGCAGTCGGCCACGAGGCACAGGATGCTGATTTTTCCAGATTTTCTGACGGAGCTGACTCGCACATGGGCTGAAACCAGATCTCCCATGCTTATGCCTCTCTCCCAGTTCCTTGACGTCGCCGGCATGGAGGCAGCAGGAATAGCCACCATCCTGCAGAGGGAGGACACGCTGGCAGCCCACTTAGCCCCCAGAACATCGGGCTCAAAGCCAACTCTGCCCAGCAAGGCCTGCCGCGCCTCTGCCTCCCAGCTCGAAAAATGTTACCGAGCTAAGGGCCTCGCGGTCCGCGCCATGAATGCTTCAGCCATGATGCAGGCCTACTTGGCGGAGAAGCTACAGGAGCTCCAGCAGACATCAAACAAGAAGAATGCGGCAGAGATCCTGGAGGAAGCCCGCAAGGCGACAGACTTTGTCCTTCAGATGATGGGGACTGCGGCCATCGCTCAAGGGAGATGCATGGCTGAAGTGGTCTTCTCCCAGCTCCATTTGTGGCTGACCTTGACAGACCTGCCGGAGGGCCAGCGGTATGTGTTCTTCCACCACCCGATCAAGCCATTGGGGCTCTTCAGAGGAGCTCTGGAGCGTATCCAGAGCAGGCTGGAGCAAAGACGAAAGCAGGCTGAGGCCCTAATGCCGGTTACCCACTGCACAACTCGAAACGCGCCTGCCGTCCCCTTTTGGCCGCTGGTCACGGTCCCACTGAACCACTGAACACCGTCTGATGACGTACACTAGGGGGTAGCAGAGGGAGGGGTCTCTGGCTTGTTTTCCGGGTTCAGTTGTTGTTTTAACTGCACCTCCGACGGTCTTCGATGAGATTAAAACTTTTTTTTATGTTTGGGGTGATCTACACTGGAGAGGACAGCAGCCTGTCAGCAGCAACTGTAAAAATGCCACGTTTCTTACCGGAGTTTGGTTCCAATTCCTGGAGGCTCGATCCGGTGAGTTTAAAAAGTCCGAAAAAAGTCCCGTTGTGGTTGTGTAATCAGATAGCGAGGCTCTCCCGACTGTTTGCCGGATGCGTCGAGCCGCCAGAGATCAACATTTGGGACGTCGGCGGCTCGACGGCGACGCGCGCGTGCGTGTGCAGGCTGCCCCCGCGCCGCTTCGATCACTTGAATCGCGCCGCTTCCTTGTTCGCCGTGACTCCACGCGTCTCCTCCATAGACTTTGAATGTAAACCGGCCGCTTCGGCCGCTAGACAAAGGGGGCAGTGGGTACTAGGCATAAGCGAGGGGATGCCGAGAAAAGCTTTTGCGACGCACAGAGAGGCCAGTGGGAGCAGAGCTGTGCAGCTTCGACACCGCTCAGCCACACGCCGTGCCCCACAAAAATGGCCAGCGCTCGACGGGGAGCATCGGCCGAGACCCGCAGCAGGACTGCCTCAGGCTGGCCAGGCATGGGCCAGGAACAGGTTCGTTCCTCGATAAGCGGTTCCGCCGAGATCTTCCTCGACGAACCGGGACCGAAGGCAGAAGTTGGCCTGATGAAACGGGACCACTTCGCAGTTTTACAGGTTCGCCCGCCCATGTGGTACGGGAACCCAGACTTTTAAACCCAGACTTTGTGTGAAAAGCAGCAAAAAGCTGGTGACATTTCTGTGTGCACAAAACAAGTTTCTGCTGTGTGTGTAAAAAAGACGATTTGTTCTTTTAAAACACGAAAATAAAGTTTCTAAAGCACATCCTGCCTTGTGTCTTGACCAAAAAAAAAGAAAAACACAGCACCTTTTTAACGAAAACAGTCTCGATAAAGGGAGAGAGCAATTACCCCTCCTCCTTCGTGAAACACAAGGTGTCAAGCAAGACAATGAGCCTCAGCGGGACGTCAGGGATCTCTGCCACAGGTAGACTTCCTGGCGACCGCTGGCAGACAGATCAGCTCGTCGAAGGGCGACCGAGTGGGGGTCACTGCTTGCCCCCCCGCACCCTCGACACATAAAAAAAACCAGAATACGCATGCCTCACAGGCTCGGCGCACATGCTCAGGCCTGGAGGGCGTGTCGTCCAAACGCGTGGGTCATGTCAACAGTCAGTCAGGGCCTCCGGCTGCAGTTCCACAAGAGGCTACCCCCCTTCACGGGGTTGCTGCTGTCAAACATAAACCCAGACCGTGCCCACGTTCTACGGGAAGAAATCTCTGTAATGCTGGAGAAAGGAGTAATAAATGTTGTTCCAAACCACAATGTACACAAAGGTCAATACAGCAAGTACTTACTCGTGCCAAAACGAGACCAGGGCTTGAGGCCCATACTGGATCTCAGAAGCCTGAACAGAAGGGTAAAAACGTACAAATTCAGAATGCTCACACGGAGGCAGGTAATCCAGTCGGTGAGACCGAGGGATTATTTCTGTAGCGTGGATCTGAAAGACGCCTTTTTCCACGTGAGCATCCTGGCACGGCACAGAAAATATCTCAATTTTACCTTCGAAGGAAAAGCATTCAAATTTCTGGCCATTCCTTTCGGATTAAAAACTGCACCAAGATCTTTTACAAAATGTCTGGATACAGCCTTGACCCCACTGAGGGGTCAAGGGGTCAGAGTTCTAAATTATCTGGACAATATTTTGATCCTCAGGCGCGACAGAGACCAGGTACAACAGCACTCACAGATGGTGATGACTCACCTGGAGGCTCTGGGTTTCGTCATAAACCTGCAAAAGAGCAGTCTGACACTATGTTTTTGGGTGTACAGGTCAACTCCATTCTATACAGAGCATGGCTCTCAGAGGCTCGGATTTCATCCATCCACCTCTGCCTGGCACGCTTTCAGCTGCAGTGGCGGTTCTTCAGTTAACCACCAGGGGGGGCTATTTTCTCAAAAATGAAAAAACAACGTTTCAAGTTTTTCTGGTGTTTATTTATCAAATGCAGATTAAAACTAGGCCAACAGTACAATGAAATGCTCAGATTGAGAACCAACAATTTAACTCACTAAAACAACAAAGAACAAACAAAAAAAAATACTAAAGCATGCAATAAAGGTACAAAAATAAAGTACCTACAAATGAAAAAGTAATACAAGGTCCTACAAACATAGTAAAAAACAACATGGTAGAATTTCAATGGTGCAACAGGATGTATTTAAATGAATAAGTATTTCAAGGTTGTAATATAAGCTACACACAATATATATATATATATATATATATATATATATATTATATATATATATATATATATATATATATATATATATATATATATCCATCCATCCATCCATCCATCCATTTTCTTCCGCTTATCCGGGGTCGGGTCGCGGGGGTAGCAGCCTAAGTAGGGAGGCCCAGACTTCCCTCTCCCCAGCCACTTGGAGCAGCTCCTCTGGGGGAATCCCAAGGCGTTCCCAGGCCAGCCGAGAAACATAGTCCCTCCAGCGTATCCTGGGTCTTCCTCTGGGTCTCCTCCCGGTGGGACATGCCCGGAACACCTCACCAGGGAGGCGTCCAGGAGGCATCCTAACCAGATGCCCGAGCCACCTCAACTGGCTCCTCTCGATGTGGAGAAGCAGCGGCTCTACTCCGAGTCCCTCCCGGATGACCGAGCTTCTCACCCTATCTCTAAGGGAGAGTCCAGCCACCCTGCGGAGAAAACTCATTTCAGCCGCTTGTATCCGAGATCTTGTTCTTTCGGTCATAACCCAAAGCTCATGACCATAGATGAGGGTGGGAACGTAGATCGATCGGTAAATTGAGAGCTTTGCCTTTTGACTCAGCTCTCTCTTCACCACGACAGACCGGTACAGCGCCCGCTTCACTGCGGACGCTGCACCTATCCGCCTATCGATCTCACGCTCCAGTTTTCCCTCATTCGTGAACAAGATCCCGAGATACTTAAACTCCTCCACTTGGGTAAGGACCTCCTCCCCGACCCGGAGAGGGCACTTACCCTTTATATATATATATATATAGCACATAATTACTGTCAGAAGCTAATATTAGTTTGTGACAGTAATTATGTGATATATATTGCACATAATTACTGTCACAAGCTAATATTAGCTTGTGACAGTAATTATGTGATATATATTGCACATAATTACTGTCACAAGCTAATATTTGTTGTCACAGATGTGGCTTGGTGCAAAGTTATTGCCAGTTGTTTAGTGTTATTTATTGAGAGTCCAGTTATCTGACAGCCAGTGGATAATAGCTGTCCTTTAGTCTTTTTGTGTGTGATGACAGATTCCTGTATTGTCTGCCCGAGGGTAGTAGATGGAAGAGCCCTTGTGCAGACTGGAGGTGATCCTTGATGATGCTGTGTGCTTTACACAGATGTCTGCTGTGGTAGATGTTGTTTGCACCACCCTCTGTAGTGTTTCAGCTCTAAACGCTAAGGTATCACACTGTGTAGTTAAATGAATAGATGAAGATGGTGTCACAAACCTAAAAAATGAATGCACCACTTTAATAAAATAGCCTCCTGACTAACAGCAGTTTAAATTTGTTCTCCTTGGAGGACATCTGTACACCTGAATATCTCCCACCCACAGCATATTACTGAATTAACTCTTTTTGCTCTCTACAGAGACTGAGGAACAGCTTCTACCCTGAGGTTGTTAAGACTCATGAATCTCTAACCAGAAGAATCACTTTGAAATATCACATGTTGCTGCTGATCTGTTTCATGTTGCTGCTGATCTGTTTCATGTTTCTGTGTTCATTCGTGCCCATCTGCTCATACAGACTCATGTTTGTGCTGCTGTTTGGAGTAATGCTTTCTATGATATTAGTGCTTAGTGTATTGTTAGTTGATGTTTTTCTTAGTTCATATCTTAGATGTTATTACTGTTTTTCTCTTACATTTTATTGTTGGATGTAACTGGGACCCTGTGTACATAATCTTGTTTCATCACATGTACCACATGTGGTGCAAATGGCAATAAAGATTCTCTGACTGATTTTGTGCTTTTCAATTATGCTAAATATGAAAGGGTGGGTTTTGGCACCTTTCTCTTCCATATGAATAATAAAATATTGGGCATGGACAATATTTATTTTTCCTGGTATTCAAGAGGATAGGGAAATGGCTAGTCAGCTTTCTAATTATTTAACATCTAACAACTATTTATTTTATGAGTATATGTGTACAATAGCAACAATTCAAATTGACATTGCACTTAGAAAGATGTAGTGCTCCTCACTTTTTCAAAATACAGAACTAATATGATGAAAAACATTGTATGGTAAAAGACCTACATCATGCATTTAGCTTCTCACCTCTGTAGCTATCCTCTGACGTTCACCAGGGCCCAGTGTGTGACGTTTCTTGGCCATCTGGGATACACTGTGTTCTCCACAAAGAGCAGGGAGTGAGTCCCTACAGGACCATAAGAGAACAGTGTTCATCTTTTAGTCACCAGGTAAAATAACAAGAAATGTGAAGTTGTTCAATCATGACATTAACATCAGTAATATTAAACAGCACAACATACACATTCATTTCAATTTACAATTCTCTGACCTCTGGATGACTGTGTTTACATGATCACGTTGTATTGGTTTACTGGTGCAATGTTAATAAAAAAATCTCTTATCTCTTTTCTTATCTTATCTCTTATCTTATCTTACCGGTACCTGATTTTTTGAACGTGGTCTGTGAACTGCTGCATGATTCTCTGAACAAAGACTGAGTCGATGGTCCGCTTCTGGAGTTGGTTGTAGAGAATGTCCACATGAGGCATGACCAGATGGAACAGTTTCAGGAAAACGCTGAAGCTATCATCCTCCAGCAGCCGAACAAAGCCTCCAGCTTCTCTAACAGTTGTAGGATCAAACTGTCCCGAGTCCCTGATGGTTTCAAAACACCGGAGCAGGTTTTCTTTGTGCTCAAATACTGTGTTCACAGCTCGGCTGTGGAAGTTCCTCCTCACTGTGCTTGATCTTGGGACTCTGTGGGCCACCACTTCATCGAGAATGCTGGTTCTCTTTGGCGATCTTGAAAAAAAGCTGGAGAATCCAGCCAGGTCTGAGAAGAAAATATTCACTTTTGAGATATGGGAAGTCACCTGCTGCATGATAAGATTAAGCTGGTGAGCATAGCAGTGGACGTAGTGTGCATTTACATAGACATCTTGGATCTTCTTCTGTACACCACCTGTGGCTCCTCTCATGACACTCGCACCATCATATGCTTGTGAAATGAGCTTGCTCTTCTGGTCATCAGGGAGAATGGAGCTCAACCTATCCAGAAGTGCTGTGGCGATGGAATCAGCTGTGGCACTTTGGAGAGGTATGAACTCAAAAAACCTCTCTTGGACATGATGGGCTTTGTCAATGTAACGGATCACAAGCACCAGCTGACACTGAGTGGAAATGTCCATTGTTTCATCAGCCTGGATGGAGACAAAGTCTGCACTCCTGATTTCTTCAATGATGCACTCTCTCAAAACTGACAGCATGCAATCAAGGAGTTCATTCTGCACAGCCTTGGATGTTCCCTTAAACACAGTGGCAGTCTGCAGGTGCTCATGTAGAACTGCATCCAGTGATGCTACAAAATCCACCAGTCCTCTAAAAATACCTGGATTTTCTGAGCTTTCACTTTCATCATGACCACGCAGAGCAAGTTCAAATGCACCACAGAACAGTGCCTGTTTTTGTCAACCTCCTCATTGTGCTTACGGATCCCTACCCTGTAGCCTTCATCAAGCTGAGATGCAATGTTTACTCTGCCAAACATGGCGAGTTGTAGTGCACTGCTCATGTGGACCCCAGATTGTTCGTGCTTCTTAGCTTTTTCTGAAAAATGCTTTAAATCAGTCATGCCTGTCTTTATCCAAGCTGCGTCAGATCCTGAAGTTTGAAAAAGGAGGCAGGGAAAGCAGAATAAAGCATTAGCCTCACTACATGCAGTTAGCCAAGCCTTCTTATTAAACCAGGTCCTGGAAAAAGATCGAGTGTACTGTCTCCCTCTGTCTTTGGACTGCTGACTAAGTTGGATGTTTGGTCGATCAGGTCCGAGTTGTTTCACTTCCATCTTCTCCTGATTTGTTCTTCTCTCAAAAGGTGTTGTTTTCAGTGACTTCACTGAATTATTTAATTTCTCCTGCTCCATTTTGTCTCTCTGTCTTTTACACAGGTGGTAGATTGATGCCGGTGTGTAGAGATGTGTGGATTTTTTTCAGTAAAGAAAGTACAGAAGGCACATTAATTATGTATTTTTTTTTAGCATTTTCCACATTGAAGTGCTTTGTGTACACATAAGTATGTAATCACATTTTAACTTTCTTAATACAACATAATAATATCCAGGTTGTTTCAATTGCACCCCATCCACAGTGATCTTTATAATATTAAAATTAAATTCAAATAATTATATAATCACTGTTTCATAACATGAAAATTTCAAACTAATGCTTAAATCTTTCTGCTACTTGGTTTATTTAAGTTTAGAGTGTCTTTGAAACAACAGCACAACTTACTTATAATGAAACTAAAGTTTAACTAAACTAAACTAAAACTAAAGTTTATTTATTCATTCAGATTTATTCATCAGAAAATTTGCAACTGCTGCAAAACGAAACGAGACAAAAGTTAACTAACACAGACACTCTGAGGAGTAAACAGTTCATGATGAGCTGAAGATGGACAGACAGGAGTCGTCTTCACACATTCGGGTTTATAACTAGCAAGTAGCAACTTTTATAATGTTGCAGTACACCACAACCATGAGCACAGCTAGTAGCTACTAGCTACTGTGACTGACTGCAACAACCACCCACACACACCACCACGTCCCGAACACAGATGAGATCAGCTCAAACTTTGCTCATGTGCGCTTTAGCGATTTATTAAACTCACTAATTATTACTTGCTTACCTGTGTAGAAAGGCACCATTAATAATAACTGCTGTTTCAACGTCGCTAGTTGCGTGTGATCAGCTCTGACTGTGTAAACAGAGATGGTCCCCTACCCCCCCTCCTCGGCTCAAACCGGTAAGCTGGCGAACCGTAGCGATTCACGAGACGAGTCTAGGCTCGAGGGCGACGGAAAATGCGACCTGAACAGTCCAATATTGAACAGATGGGACATAAACTGCGCATGCGCTAGTGCTAGTTATAATTAGATTATATGAACCGCAGGCGGCGCCCAGCGGGGGAACCGGAAGTACGTCACAATCAGAAAACGTTTTTTGAAACAAACAACTCATCGTTACTCATAAAATATTTATCATACACAACTAAAAACATATATGCATACATTTCGAAATATTTTTATTTTATTATTTCATTTTTATAAAAATAAAAAATTAAATCTTCAAATGGTGAAGAAGAAGAGCTGCAGTTCCAAGGAGGGGCTGCGCCCCTAGCGCCGGCCGCCTCTGTTCAGCTGGTCCAGAGAGTGTCCCTCAAGCTGTGCCAGCACCTCCTGGCAGCAACCATTGTCTGTGTGCCCCAGGCCTTATTAAAAATGTGCCCGCTGCAGATATGGCTAAACAAACAAATGTATCCTGCCTCCCTCAGGTAGGTAGGGGGGATACTGATCAGCACAGAATGGAGGCTCTGGAACCCTGGAGGGCCCCTTCAGTGTTCAGGACAGGTGTCACGCGGGGACGAGTGCTGTCTCGAGTACTGATCACCTTAGATGCTTAAAAGACAGGTTGGGGAGCTTTCTGCAGAAACCAGCATGCCCGAGGGGTCTGGAAACAGTATGAGGCAAGGGTCCACATCAATTTCCTGGAACTGAAAGCTGTGTTTTTGTCCATGAAGCACTTTTACAAAAAGGGGCTGATTACAAAACATGTCCTGATAAAATCGGACAACGGAACGACAGTGTCCTTCATCAACAGAGAAGGGGGACAAGGTCCCGACCCCTCCTCAGCCTGACACACAAGCTGCTCACATGGTGCAGCTCATGAATATTGTTGCTGAGAGCGACACACATCCCGGGCGAGCTAAACCATGGGGCAGATGCCCTCTCCAGAGGGACCCTGCTCTCCTCAGAGTGGAGGCTAAACCCACGCCTCGTGGACCAGATCTGGGCATGATACGGGCGGGCATCCGTAGATCTGTTCGCCTGCAGCAGTAGTACTCACTGCGCCCTGTATCATTCGATAAGGGAAACAAACTCACCGCTGGGAACAGACGCTCTGATACACAACTGGCCAGCAGAGGCGCTATATTATGCGTTTCCCCCCGTTCCCCTGATTCAGGCGACGCTGGAACGTGTACGCAGGGGAGCGCTCTCCTTGATACTCATAGCTCCCAGATAGCCACAGAAACCGTAGTTCACAGAAGTGATCTCACTGTTGTCAGGGACACCATGGCAGCTGCCCCCCCAGGACCTGCTTACTCAGGTCCACGGGCAGCTCCTTCACCCACACCCAGAATTGTGGAATCCATTGCATTGTTAATATTTATCTGAAGATGTCTTTTTGAAAACTCTGTGAAGATCATCCACATTCTTGTATATTTCTATAAACATTCTATTCTATTAAGGTCTTGAGTGTGAAAGTGTCCTGGACAACTTAAAATAATTACAGTTCATTTTAACCCCACAGGGTTTTTTTTGTCAGTCAACAGTTGTTCCATAAAAAGTTAATCAATGTGGTTTGCTTCACAGCAGCACATAAAAATTGTCTCTATCTAAAGGAAGTATTAAAATTTGCCACCGGATGCAGTAGCTGCAGGCACATACGATGCTTTGCTGTCATTTTATATGCAATGTTGACAATGGAACTTAAATTTGCCAACAGTAAATTATGTGACACAATCCTTCATTTTCTAAATTTTATCAATCAAAATTCATAGTGTCTGCATGCCATGTAATTTTTAAGCCTTGCTATCATATTTATTAAAGAGAAACTAAACTCAAAATTAACTTTTTTATCTGATAAACTCCCTAGAATGTGTGTAAAGTGTTGTATAGCACTATGTCTGTGTACATTTTCATGTTTTTGTGCGTATTTGTTTAAATCAGCAATATTTGGTCTAAAAACATGTTTACCGTAATCCAATGGGTTGAACAGAGGAATTGCAGCCTAATTTTCTTATTGGTCAAGGTCTGTTCACTCTGACGTGTCTTGTACACTCTGACGTCACATGCCCTGCTGCCTGAGTATAAAAATGGAGCCACTCCCCCGAGAAGGTCACTCCCCCTACAGAGTTCAGGGGTTGAATTAGCGATAGCAACATAGCGTCAGCATTAGCATTGATGAGCGAAGCTGTTCCAAGAACAGCTCTTCAAACTGATGTCCACCCACCCTTACACCATCACGGTACAATCCGTTTGTAGGTGAGTACCACATTACACCTTTTTTTTCTCCATAATTTATCTTTTGAGTATATTTATTGGACGCATTTGTTCCTGTGTTGTGTGTGCGGGGGCTGCAGCGTTGCTTGTTGTGTCTGTCCCTTCAAATGGTTGTGGCATTTTTATCTGCCAATCAATGTTAGTTTGTGTTGTAATTGTGTTTAAATGCTAAAAATCTAGTGTTTCTTATGAACACAGATCAACAAGGTGATAAAACAATGTATATTTTTCACGTAAACAAGAAGTCAAATTATGAAAAAATGACAGAGAATTGCAGCTCATTATTCATTTTATGTCTGAAATAAACACAGTTTTTCCATTGCAGAGTTGTCTTGGACCCTACCATGCTGCCAGGAAACCCATCAATCCTGAAGACAGGAACTCAGTGGGAGGTGATGCTCAAAATGGACAATAAACATTTTTCTTTAAATCCAGCATTTTGTCTTTGAATCATGTGACAGTTTTTCAAACCGATGGGTTGCAACAATCAAATAAGGGGTTTACAAAGTGTCCAGATATTAATACTTCATTAGTAAAGGCTCATAGTGCTGTCAGAACATAAAAATAATGTGAACATAGCAAAATCTTAGGGAAAAGTTGTACCTTTTGTGTGTTGTAGGGTAAAAAATGTTTAATACAAGATTTTCTCTGCAGCTAGTATTACAAAAAAGTGTCATTATTATTAAACTAGTTTATACAAAATACTTTCTATTTTAACCTTTGCAAGTAAATAGCTCATAGTGAAATGCAATCACAGTTGTCTGAAGTTTATTTAAAGTTTACAAAATTACAATCAATGTGTTGAAAAAGAAGGAAAATTAAATGAGTGGTACACAATCATGCATTATAAAAAAAAAAAGTTTACCCGTAGTCTGGCCAGTGACTGTATTTATATAAGAAAACACAATTGCTTGAAAAACAAATTATGAATGTGCAAAACAATTGTCTTCCAGACAAAATGTACCGGTGCTTCCACACAGCATGGCCATTGACTGTGTTTGAACACGAAGAAATATTATCACTTAAAAATATATATAAATGCAGACATGTTTAAAAAAGTAACAACTGAAAACCCACAGTTGTTACTGTGCAAAACCTGTGCAAAATAAACTATAAACTACTAATAAACCAAGGGGAGCAGGCGGCACAGAGTCCATCCTGTCGGGGAGCAGGCGGCACAGAGTCCATCCTGGCTGACTTCAATTACTCTTTGCGTGGCTGCTGGATGCTTGAGAGTCATCACAGTTCTCTGAAAAAAATAACATTTTTAAAGGATTTACAGTATTGTTAAATTCATTACAATTGGTTTTGTTTGCATTAAAAAATATTATTTCTCCTAAATCTGATCCAGCTGTTCTGTGCCCAGGTTGGATTAGCTCACACAGCTTAAACAAATACTGTATACACGTCCTAACAAATATATATCATACAGGGTTATAGAATGTTTCTAAACACGGATCTTTGGAAACCCAAAAAAAAATTTTTTTTACCCCAGTTTAGTGCTAATTTATAGTCAATTCAACAAACAACATGTGTTTAGTTCTGGGTTGCATAACAAAAATAAGCCAAAGCGTCAAAGAAAATGGGGGTAGAAGAAATCAATATTTTAAAATAAAATTTATTATGAAAAGTTACTTTTGTAATGTGCTAAATAATAAAATGTGGCGAAATAAAGTCACTGCAGCAAGCTTACAACACTGTTGTGATCCAAACAACGACAAAAACACAGCCGTACACCGCATGCCATGCAACTAAACACAGGTTTTTAATGTGTTCTGTGTTCATAAGCATATACGCTTAAGCTGTGTATGTGATTAAATACATGCAACAACATTTTACAACTGTTATTTTAGTAAAAGTTTAGGTATTTACTTACTGAAGACGTGAGTATCCGCCATCTTGAAATCTAAACTTGGGGCGGGGTGGGAGTTTACCACTAGAGGGGGCGTGAACGCAGCACAACACCCACCTCCTTCCCTCCTTGTCTCTCAACACACCCATTTTCATGCAGTTTTTGAATCTGGTCTGGGGGTGGAGCTATGTTTTGACGGTGAGGTGAGCACCCCATTAAACGAGTTTTTATATTACCTGTAGTATGCCACTGCCAATAAAGAGTTGTGACAAAATATTACAAAACACCTTAAATTTTCAGAAACTTAAAGAAGATCTATTGAACACTTGGCTTAATATAAATCATCCCTAAAGCAGATGTTGTTTAATGCTATGGCTCAGCAATGTGAAACTGCCTAACTTACTGCCTGGATAAGAGAAGTGCCATTTAGGATGGAGTAATTAATATGTTGTCTGCATATTTTATCCTGGACCTGCATTTCTGCTGAGACAGTAATCAATGGCCTAGCTGCATGTAGCTGCATGCTACAGGGCAATCAATGGCTCTGTACTGTGATGCAGTGTCAGTGTAACAAAAAATATTGTACAGGGGTTGAATTGCTAAGGGGCTTTATAACCTATTCATTGCTAATTTTATTCAAACACACAACATTTCTTCTGTCTCCAGAAACATTTACTATGTAACGTAACATGAGAGCTCAAGATCTCTGTACTAAAGCATTTTGCGCTAATCTCCCAATCTATCACTGATGTAAACGATGGTCCGAACCAGTAGAATCCATACCCAAGCATGATTATTGTCAGTATTAGTCACAGTGCCAGCCTGACAGAAGTCATCTGTACTCACAATTGCTTTTTCAGAAGCATATTGCCATCTGTAATTTAATGTACCTTCACCGGAGCACCTATAACCTTGTTGAGGGGATATAAATATGTCATCGACATTGACAGGAAGTTTCCTGTCTGATGAAAACACTTGCAGGCTTTAAGAGAATTTTGTTGTTGGATATAAACAGATTAAAGGTCCACCGACATGATTTTTTTACTATTCATAAAATTGCTCAAAATATATATATTTTATCATTTAAATATGTTGTTTTATGCAAACAAAATGATAAATCACTTTAATTTTGCTTTAAAAGCGATTTTGAACTTCAAGCTGTGTTTAATCATGGGAAATCCAATTACACACGAACGCACCATCTGTGATGTCACACTGGGCAGAGGGCTCAGGTCTCTTTAATAGTGGACCATTTAAAACCCGACAAATTTAGCAATCTGTGAAGATTTGAGTTATTTGTCTTCATTTTGGGAAGCAGAAAATAGTTTGGGTGATGGAACAAGAAACAACAGGATCTAATTTAGGTCTGATGCTGTATCAGACTTACCTTCATGTCGAGCTGCTCATACCTACGCACTGTGACAAGCCCAGAGCTCTGCCCGGTGTGACATCACAGATGGTGCGTTCGGGTGTAATCAGATTTCCCATGATTAAACACGGCTTGAAGTTCAAAATTCACTTTTAAAGGAAAATTAAAGTGATTTATCATTTAGTTTGCATAAAGGAACATATTTATATATATATATATTGAGCAATTTTATGAATAGTAAAAAAATCATGTCGGTGGACCTTTAACATCCAGTGAGTGAAACATTTTAATGTCATGTTATTATAGTATACAGTAATTTAGGTTTTGTTCACTTTTTCTGGAGACTTCGGCAACAACACAGACCCACTTGTTACAATGATCACTTGTAATAACGTTATTTTTTTGTCATAGAGGTCTCTGGAGTTTCTCACCAGTTTTCACCATATTCTAAAAATAATCAAATCAATTTGGGGATTTAAAGTGAATCTGTTGCAGCATAATTTTTTTGTCTGAATTTTTGGATAAGTTACATTTTTTGTCTGAAACTTTCAAAGAAACATGTAATATTTTTATAAATCCTTTATTATTTTTGACCTATTTATTAAAACCAGAAAAATATCAAATATACACATTTTCATGTGTCCCTGGACATCACTTCATCACAGTCATATATTATTATTTATGAATACAGTATTTACATATACTACAATGTCACACAAAATATTTTGCACATCACTTATTATTTAGGGGTCAAAGGACAAAAAGTTCTCCTCAAATTGAAATTGAATGTACATGATTTTTTTGTTAATAGTTATCTACATGCCCAGACAGTTTGTGTTCAGTGGCAGACGCAGGTTCCAGCCACCATGTCATTATACTGTTTCAGAACCACGTTCTCATCCTCAAAGTAGAACAAGCTGATGGAAAACAGCTTGTCGGGCACGCAGCACGGCATCTGGATGCCTCTGATCAGCTTCAGGGCGTTGATGATGGACTGGACGGTGGCGTGGCTGGTTGGTCTCATGTTCTGACCCAGAGGGAAGGAGCAGGAGCCCTTGCAGTGATAAGCTTTGTAACCCTTGGGAGAGACGATCCAGCCCGACCAGCCGATCTCCTCCAAGTCCACGTACAGAGGCAGGTGCTGGCAGGGCTTCAGCCTGCCTTCCTCATCAATGTGCTCCAGGGAGCGAGCGCTGCGGGGCGGTGAGGCAGAAGTGGGGATCTGAGGGAGGATGGAGGTGGTAATGACCTCATGTGGATCTGAACAAAGAAACAGGAAGTGGTGCATTTTATTCTCTGAATGGACAGGAAGCAGTAGAGTTCTTCCAAAAGTAGATGTCAACTGTGGCACACACTGATTTTTTTTTTTTTGTGGAAAATACATTAAACTTTGGGAGAGCATAAAGCATGCAGCAAGTAAAACATCTTCTGTTACAAATAAAGTCCAGTTGTTTTTCTATTGAACATTTTTTGAATTGATCATGTCCTGGATGACTGAGCATCTTCACCAGCATATTAAACTTTGGGAGAACATAAAGCATGCAGCAAGTAAAACATCTTCTGTTACAAATAAAGTCCAGTTGTTTTTGTATTTATAAAGCGTGCAGCAAGTAGACTGCCAGAGAACAAGCTCTGGGTTTGTTCTGATCCAAAAAGAACAACAGAATTGAGTCTTACTTGTAGTCTCAAGTGTTGCAGAGCGGCGACCATCATCGGTGAAGAGAACCAGCATGGGCTGCTTGCTCTGATGATGGTGCTGCCCTGAAGCGAAGCGGATCAGGTTCAGGTCCACCTGGCTTCCTCCTAGACACCGAACCACATGGAGCCCCAGGTTACTGCCCTCATCCTGCATCCAGGAGCTGACCTGCAGGAAAACCAACAAAAAGTTAAAAGCTCTTGTTCTTTTGAAATGTTTTGGAAATTGAGTCCTGATATTTACAGCGTGTGTGACTGTGAACACTTCCCAACCGGTGGAGTGGACAGGGACAAGCCGAGAGGACAGCAGCTTCCTCCCCTGTGTGCTGGTGGTACTGCTGTCCAGGAGCTGATAGACACTGACCTGAATGATACAGTGTGTCAGGAATAAGACAAGTGAAGACATTTCATCCTAAAGATCAGTTCATGAGGATGAACAGACCTGACAGAAGTGATGTCTGCTGGGTGTCAGGGTGACCTGGGGGTGCAGCTTGAACAGATGGAGCTCTGCAGTGAGAACCTCTGTTCTTGCAACCACTGACAAATTGAACCTGAACTCCACCTGTTCATTGTGCACTGCAAAGAAAAAACTCATCATTAGAGACCAGAACAACGGATGAACATCCTTCATCTTCCAAACACGCATGTTTAAATCAGATCTCACATTTGTGAAAGAAACTGCGCACAGTGTTCCCCTCCAGAACATACGAATCTTTGGTCACACCGTCCACATCAGCAACTGTGTTGTACAGATCCAGCATGTACTAAGGTGGCTGCTTGTGTCCATGGAGCGTAGGGGGGTCATCCATTCCAAAAACCTCCAAAACCCTCTTTATGGCCACAGAGCAGACTTCCCCCGTTTCATTTCCGGAGATAAAATGATTCTCCTGGCTGCCGAGCGAAGACCAAGCTGAGGTGACACGCATGAAAAGGACGAATGTGATCACAAACACCAACATCTTTAAAGTATTACAGGATCCCAGCACCACCAGTTTCTTGTCCTTGGAGTTGGAGTGGCAAAAGTCCTGGAGGCTCGACTTTTTATATCAAATCCACCCCCATTTGTATTATTGTACAGTATTGTATAATTTTATATCAAATCCACCCCATTTGTATTATTTTAAACATTCTACTAATAACAAATTATCAAATATTGATGTAAATTTTGGAAAATGTCTTTTAGCCTCAACTCTAATTCCATATGACGTATAAGACATAAAAAATACGTATTGACTTGTTGTTAGCTGTAAGTTGTGCTTGTTTAGTTAGCATATTTAGTTAGCATTTTTAGTTAGCAGTCAGGCTAACTGAACTCACAGAGTGGTTGCCTAGCAACAGCGTCAGTTGGAGAGCTCTGTAAAAGTAGAGGGGTGAAAAACAAGTTGTAATAATTAAATTAAAACACTAAGTAAAATTAGTTACCCCAACATTATTTTCATTTTTCTACGTTTAACTTCTCATTGGAATAAGTGCTTTAGTGTTATTTCAGTTATTCCGTGCAATTCCACATACAGCCGCTAGGGGACGCCTCTAGCATTGGTGTCATGAATGTTGGGCACACAGAAGAATAAATCTTCCTGTTAGACGTTAATGGAAGCTCATCGTGTGTGTCTCATCTTTTCTGTGCCACAGGTCAGTAATGTTAAGGCATATTCATTGTCTACTTTTAACTGTTGAAGATGTTATTGAATTGTGAGTCAACTAGTGAGTCGTTATGCAGTTCCTGATGAGTATTGTGTAGAAAACAGGAAATATTTCTGGATGCTAATTAATGCTAATGCTAGCGGATTTTGTGTATGTGTTGTTGCTGAGCTACAACTGAAGGACTGCTGAATTCACATTGAACTTATACTTTGCACTTTGCATTACGTTCTGGGTTCATGTAAAAAACATAAATTATATTGTTATGACATTAAGTAAGTAAGTAATGGCTGCATATGTGTGAAGCTTGGTAAAGAGAGACAGCATTAAAGGAGCATTGCACCTTTTCAGTTTAAAAATTAGTTTGTTTTTTTTTGTTAAGAGAAAAGCTGTAGTTCTGTTAAAACAATGGATACAGTTAAAAGCTAAAATGTTTAAATAGTAAAGTATTGTAGTACTTGTATGTATTCGCTTATGCTTGCATTATTTCCCATACTGGTTAGACAGACCTGAGTTTAAGTGTTACTGTGCATTTACCTCGTTAACGGAACTCTGCATGCTGCGGTTGTGTGTTCCGGGGGACTGTTTTGTGTGTGACTCAGTTTTGATGCTCGATGACTCTGGTGTGGACGTATAAGTTCGTCTGCATCGGCGTTAGAGCACAAACATAACCATTCAGTTATACTTCTGTTAAGTTATCTTCATTAAAGGAAGATCAGCGTTATCCTCTCCTGGAGTGATTATTATTCTGCGCCTCTACAATCCGCCCGTTGGCTCCATAACAACTCCGTGGTTGCCATAACAACTGGTGTCAGAAGTGGGGATTTCCGGACGGCAGACACGGAGGACAGTCCCAGGTGCTTCAGTTGAATCGCTCCAGTAAAAGTAAGGCGGAGGACAAACAGAAGGAAAACTAAACTTGTGAAAATAAATAATAAGAAATAAAAAAGAAATAAGAAAAAAATGGATAAGAATGAGGAACTACTGGGAGCTACAGCAGCATCAGACCAACCCCCACCCTGGCTGCAAATGTTATTGGATCACCAGTCAAAACAGTTAAAGCAACTGTTAACACCAGTGCTACAGCATGTTGCAGCAGAGCAGAAAGACACATCTAGAGCAGTGTTTTTCAACCTTTTTTGAGCCAAGGCACAGTGTTTTCATTGAAAAAATCACGAGGCACACCACCAACCAAAATTGTAAACAAAGATACTCTGTATCCGCCTATATTAAATATATAGTCATTCTTATCAAAGTGTCTGGAATAGGAATGAAATAAACAGCTTCTCACCGCATACCAAGCACAACGGAGTCGTCGGTGTTGCGTCCCCGGTAAAAGTAAATCCAAACAAAATGTAACTCTCACTGTACTGTCTCGAGCTCACGGTATCTGCCTTCTTCTGATATCCACTTATACTAAGGCCTACATCTGGGTCCGAATTTTGTCCAGGGACCAGATCTGAGTTAGTATTTTTTCTTTTCAAAAACTTTTCCATCACTGTCATAGTCTTGCTAGCAGCTAGCTAGAATGCAATGCTGTCACTGCTACATGTCACGTTCATGCATCACTACTTTTCTTGTTTTAATGTGCAATGCTATGTTCCATACTGTCATCTATCTAGTGATAAGGAAATTACATGATTACGCCGCTAGACACTACTACAGCACAGACATTCGAAAATGGCATATTATTAGATAATTAATTCGTTTAAAAAAATAATTTTAGACCAGTTAAGTGAAATTGGATAATTTCTGCGGCACACCTGACGATCACTCGCGGCACACTAGTGTGCCACGGCACAGTGGTTGAAAAACACTGATCTAGAGCAGTGCATTCAACAATAAGCAGCCAAATCCTGAATCCTGGAGCTGCTCCTCCTTCCTTAATGGTGCCAAGACAATTCCTGCATGAAGCAGTCAAGGTTAAGCTGGTAACATATGACGGCAGAGAGGATTGGGACTCGTTTTTGCTTCCATTTGAACATCAGGCTCGTAAATGTGGATGGACAGGGGCAGAGAGAGTAGATAAGCTTCATGAATGTCTCCGTGGGGTTGCAATACGTTATGTCTGCTCCTTGCCTGAACACATCCGTGAAGACTACACTCTTCTCAAAGAGCAGCTTACTCAAAGATTTGGAGTAAAAGACCCCTCCACCACTGTTCGCAGGAAGCTGGGAGAGCTGCGTCAATGCAAAGAATCACCTGCAGAGTTTGCAGAAGAAGTGCGACGCCTGGTGAGTTTGGCATATCCAGGAACAGATTTATTACTCCAGGATCAGCTGGCAACTGATGTCTTCCTGAAAGGCCTGAGGAACCAAAAAGTAGCTTATGAAGTAATGAATCGTGACCCTCCATCATTGGCTGAGGCACAAAAGCTCGCTGAAGCACATGAACACAATTTTAAAGCAACTCTGGGTCGTGAGGCTGAGATGAGAGCAGGGAGGGCCCGGCGTATTTCCTGGGCTGATGAGGATGATAATGTTCCTGACGACTTTTGCCCCACCTCCAGACGCCTCCAGAGCCCAAAGTATGTAACAGAGGATCAGTTTAAAATGGTTATGGACAAAGTGGAGCAGGTAAATGTAAAGTTAGAACGCCTTCATACCGTGTCAGCTGATTGTGGAACTGCTACATCAGTCTATGCCAACAGAAAACAAGAGCAAGAAAATAACAAGATGACAGTCTTTGCTGGTCGCCAAGTATTTGTGGGTAAAGAGCCAATCCCAGCTTGTGTCATTGGAGGAAGTGAGGGGGACTACTCAGTGGCTCGTGCGCTCCTGGAGGACAATGTCACATTACCACCAGAGAGTGAATGCATTGTTTGGGGAAAAGTTGATAAACCCAAACCTGGGCTTCCAGCTGTCCTGGAACCACTTAACATAACAGAAGCTGTCTCATCAGGAAGTGTTGCCATCTACATGGACCCCAGGGATTTGGAAGATGACCAACAACCAACTATGGCTGTGGAAGAGAACAGTCACACAGATGGACCAAAGATTGGAAGAGTGGAGAAAAATGCTCTAGATCTACCAGAACACCTTCAAGCTCTCCATACAACATCCAGTGAAGCTCTCAGTGAAGATCAGCAGATCTCCAAAACCAGAACCACTCCGTACCATCCTGCTTCAAACGGTGCACAGAACTCCAGCACTGGATTCTCACCAAATATTTTGATGCTGGGGAGAGAAGTTCATCAGCCACAGGATCTCTGGCTTGGTCTTGCAGAACGAACGTGGAGTGAAAAGGACCCCCTGGAGTATGCTTATGACCTTGAAAAGACCCTTGGCAAAGTTCATGACATGGCACAGCAACATCTACGTGGAGCTCATCTCAGACAGAAGAGGACCCATGACCTGCGTGCCAAAGAATGCAGTTACAACATAGGGGATCTGGTCTATGTGAAGGACAACACAAAGAAGTTGGGCTTTAGTCCCAAGCTACAACCACCCTGGAAGGGCCCATGTATTATCAAAGCCCAGCTTGGAGCTGTACTATATGAGATCTTAACACAACGTGACAGAAAGGTCATGCACCATGATCAGTTGAAGCCTTACACAAGTGATGTCATACCAACATGGATCAGACGACAAAGACATACGGTCCTTCCTCAGTGCCAAGATGTAGTTCCATTACTCAAACACATGACCACTTCCCCTACACCAGCACCAGATGAGCCTGGAAGTGACAGCGGAAGGAAAGCTCTGGTTGGGTCTCCGAAACTGCCAAGGAAAAAAGGCAAGCGTCAGGTTGCAGCCCGCAGAAGAAGGTTGGCTGTGCAACATCACCAACAGGATGAACTACATACTTCTGGACCTGACGAAGACAAACAAGGACCCCGTGTTCAAAAGACTCTTAAGGGTCGAGAAGTACGGCCCCCTGCCCGTTATAATAATAATAATAATAATTAATTCAATTTATAACGCACTTTTCATTACTGAAAATCTCAAAGTGCTACACATATATTGAATGCTACACACATTCATAAACCGGTGGCGGCAGACTACCATGCAAGGTGCTTTCCAGTCCTACCGGGAGCAACTCAGGGTTAAGTGTCTTGCCCAAGGACACAACGACACATGGTGCAGGTCCCGGGAGTCGAACCGCCAACTTTCCGATCGGGAGACGACTGCCATTACCACTACACCACGGCCGCCCTGGTGTTATCAAAAAGATTGGACTGAATAATTATCCTTCATTAAGAGATGAGTTATGTTAAAGTTCCAAGCCGGGTGTTGAAAGTAAAAAAAATAAAAAATAAACTATTTGTTTGAGTAACCTTTAAGTTTGCACTATTAATGTTGCATATGTGTATTTGGCTGTAAAACTTAGTCATGCCATAGTAGTTTGATGTTCTTTGAAAGAGGGAGGTAGTGTAGTACTTGTATGTATTCGCAAAAGATTGGACTGAATAATTATCCTTCATTAAGAGATGAGTTATGTTAAAGTTCCAAGCAGGGTGTTGAAAGTAAAAAAAAAAAAAAAACTGTTTGAGTAACCTTTAAGTTTGCACTATGAATGTTGCATATGTGTATTTGGCTGTAAAACTTAGTCATGCCATAGTAGTTTGATGTTCTTTGAAAGAGGGGGGTAGTGTAGTACTTGTAATGTATGTATTCACTTATGCTTGCATTATTTCCCATACTGGTTAGACTGACCTGAGTTTAAGTGTTACTGTGCATTTACCTCGTTAACGGAACTCTGCATGCTGCGGTTGTGTGTTCCGGGTTTATTTATATAGCTCCAAGTCACAACAGAAGTTGTCTCAGGGCACTGAACAGAAACATTCATATATACAAAATAATTTGACAACATTTATCTGAGGAGCAGACTGTTTTGAATTTAACTCCATCACATAACTCTCATCTTGAGCAAGCATGAAGGCGACAGTGGAAAGAAAAACTCCCTCATGAGGAAGAAAACTTTAGCAGAACCAGGCTCAGGACAAGCGGCCATCTGCTATAACATTTATGTATATATTTATTTATATTATAACAACAACATAGGATATATTAATAATAATATATTATTATTCTATTAAATAGAATACAATTACTGGTACACTTATTTTTCATGGGATTCATAGTCTCACATTCATTCATATATTCTGGCATGTGGCCTGTACTATGGCTGTCTAGCCAATTTCTCAAATTGCTCCTGTAAGCTGTTTTGTAGTCAGTTATTCTTGTAACAAAACATGAAATCACTAACACTACATTTACAATGAACTTTTATTTGCAGCTTTGCCTTTCGAGTCATAGATCTGAAGACAGCCAGTGATCTGCATTCATACATTGAAAGTTTGCTCTCGTCAAGTGCTGAGCAAGCTTATAAACGAAAAGTAGACATAGACTCAAAATTGTGCAAAGAAAGACAGAAGTTAAAGAGGATTATGATGCAAAATGATGCTGAAATTAGAAAATTGAAGAGGTCTATGGAACTGGTCTGTCCAAAAGTGCAGAAGAAGAAACGTAAACATAAGTGTAAATTTAGGAGACTGTTGGGAGAAGTCAGAAAAGAACTGAACTGTGCAAGAAAAAAAAATCAAAGAACTGGAACTGGATAATGACAAACTGCAGGGGTTGTTATTGGACTGTGAATCTTCAACTGACTGTGACACTGTGTCAGTGAAGGATTCTAAAACATATTCCTCATCCTACAGACTTGCAGCATACTCATGCATCCTCCACCAGGTGCTAGTGGAGGAGACAAGTAATCTTATAGCAGATGTTGTTGACAATATCACTTCAATAAGGTTGAAGGAAAGGCTGATGTTGCAACTGTTGCCCAATTTGCATATGAACTTGGTGTGTTAAGTGAAGTGCAGGTTGCAGAAGCGGTAGTGAATGAGAAATGTGTTGAGCTTACTCTTGGTTGGGATGCAACATCTTTGTCAGCTGAGTACATCAATGAGGTTCATCTCATGTTTCTGGGTGATCCCCCTTCCTGCCCATGGAGACTTCAGTTACAGGTGAATGCATTAGCAGGAGGGACTACAGCTGACTTTGCGACTCATATAAAGGAAGCGCTCAATGACATCAGTGAAACATATGCAAGTCTAACAGCTACCAGTTCTTTGGAAGTGAGCAATATTATCATCTCAAAACTCAAAAACACAATTTCAGATCAAGTGGCTGTAAACAAATGTGTCAGAGAAAAACTAGAAGAGTTAAACATTGAACTGTTGCAGCTGAATTGTAATATCCATCCCCTTGATGGTATAGCCAATGAGAGTAGGACTTCTCTTAAACAGCTGGAGAAACAAAAACAGATTGTGGGACAGCTTCTCGGTCGTGGCTGCTGTGCAGATAATTTGAAATATGCTCTGTCAAAAATGAGATTCAGTGTTTCCCCCAGTTAACTTGCCATGGCGGGGTGCTCATCTCATCCATAGTTTTTGTTGATGGGGAGGGACAGAGACATGTCTGAGCGAAGCTTGTACCAACAGTTTTTGAGCAGGGGCGGGGGGTGTTCAGCATGAGGGAAGAGGCACCTTTAGCTTTTTAGCTAGAGAGCCTGTATTTATTGCTGCTAGCTTAGTGCTATGTCAGTGCCGGGGGTGGGGGGTTCGGTTTGGTAGGCGGGATGCTCCGTTGACGGGGTGGGGCACCCTGCTTGTATAATGCTAGGGGAAACACTGAGATTTAAACAAGGAAAAGGTGACCCCAAGGGCTTCAAATCATTCCTCAAAAAGTTGGCATTGATCTCAAACTGATTGTTTGATACGTGGGGAACAGATTTCATGTTATGTTCCATTTAGCAGGAATATTCACTTACAGAACAGAAATTTTAGATTATTTGCAGCATTTTTGCAACTGTACCAGTGGATTACGCACATCAATCATCAAGGACCTCACCAACGCTTCAATTGTTGTTCACCTGCAGAGCCTGGGTCTGTTGGGGAAGATTGTAACTGGGCGATCTCTTCTCTATGGTAACAAGGCTAGCAAAACGAACCTTGAGGTTGTTCCCTTCTTGAAGTGTGCTGTTGAAAACCTGACCAAATTTGAAGAAGAACCGCTTAATATCCTCAAAGCCAAAAAGGATGTTTTTGAGAATCCATTGAAGGAGAATGATGTCCTCAGCTGTCTACAAAAAGTGGATGATGAATCCCAGAGTGAGCTGAAAGAGACTCTTCACGTCCTCTTCAAGGCAACGGTCAGAGTGCTAACCCGGCAGCTACAACCATACGTACTGCCCTCGTCACATGAGGCAAATGCAACTAGACAGTCAGATAAACTCTTCCCCAATATCATGACTGAGGAAAGTTGTTTTCTTGTCCACAGGTTTATTGACATCAAGGAAGTGTGAAACTAAAACACACAAAAAGATATATCACTTATTCAGCCTTTTTAACATGCACATATGTGGTTAATGTAGGTGGAAAAAGGTGAAACACCCACACCTGCCTCCACCCTCATTCGCCCCACTCTGGGCTCCTGAGCAAGGCCCTTAACCCCCACCATCTGCTCCCTAACAGGTCTCTCTTGGAAATGAGTTCTTGTGGCTCAATGAGACTACCTGGATAAATGAAGGTGAAATGAAAAATGAAAAATTAATGCAAATAAATGAAATGATGTTCCATATGAATTAGCTTCTTGTTCTTAACTTTTACTGTTTTACACAATCTTGACTTAAAGCTGATAATATATAATGATTTTCAATATACAGTACTGTATACTGTATATGAGCATGAACTGACTTATTTATTGCAGTAGCTTGGTTTGATAACAAATTAACAGTAGTATTGTGACCTTGCAATAAACATTCAAAAATACTTGAAGCAAAACTTAAACCAGAAATTCTGTGAAAATAATGATCTGCAATAATATATTAAACATAACATACCCACGATGCTACATTCAGAGCGAAGATGTATGCAGATGGCACTGGCTTGCTTGACTGAACACATGGACAACACTTCAATTCTGACTCTCAACCTAACTTCCTGGTTCATTCATTCATTCATTCAAGTTTATTTGAACAAGGACAGCACAATAAACAATGTTACATGTTAAAAACGAAGCAACCGTTGTCTTGTACACAGGATTTCTAGCCATAGGCTAATTTGCAAACCCAGTCCTTGGTTGGACTTTTATATAAAAACAGCTAAAATCAAATTAAAATTTAATTAAGATTAAACAGTTCCCTATATAAAAACATCTAAAAAAAAATAAAAAATTAATGAAGTTTAAATGGCTTAAACAGTTCCCTCACACACACACAGCTGCTCCTCTGTCCCTATAGGATTCAGTGTTCACAGATTTGGTTTTGTTTCAACCATTTTTTCACCTGGGAATTAAAACCTCTAAGATCAGTCAATGTTTTTATTGCTGATGGTAAACTGTTCCAGATATGAGGACCTTTAAATGAGAAGGAGCATTGACCAAATGATGTTTTGTATTTTGTAGGTTTACAGTCTCCATCAGCTGCACCTCTTGTTGCAACTCCTGAGCTGCTGACTTTTAAAATCATTCTGCTCACCAGTTCGGGGACAAGACCATTAATACATTTAAAAGTTAATTTTAAACAAGAAAATTTTAAAAAATTGTCAAAGCTTAATAGGTTATATTTATCAAGTATTTTAATTGAAGTCACATGACGTATAGCGTGGGCTGTATCTCTTAAAGGGACTGTCAGCATATACAAATACACCCACTGCTAAACACTCAACAACACAGGAGTCTTGTCAAATCCCTCCACTGCAATGTTGGAGCAGACCAAGTCAGCCCTTATTGATAACATGTTTAGTGAAAGAGTTATCGCCATGGTTTATAGCCAGCACCACCGCGCACCAAATGCCACTATGGGATACATCGACGGGAAGGTGCGTGCAAAGGAGTGTGAGGACCATCAAATGCCCCTCTTCAAATTCCTGACAGACTACAACCTGGGTGATCTTGCTTTGAATTAAAGGACAGGAGAAATAATCCAGGAAAAGTTTTAAATCGGGGCATAAGGTGCTGTTTTAGAACCCTCTCAGTCTGAGCTCCATTTTGATATCCTACACAATATAGTTTGGCACAAATTAAAATTTGCAGTTTTTTCTTATACAGGGAGTCCTCGACTTACGACGCCCTCGACTTAAGGCAATCCGGACTGACGAACGCGCATACGAACGTACTGTTGTACAGGTACAGTAAATACTGTACAGGTGTTTTTAGATGAATGTGTTGGGTACACTGTGTTAGCTAACCGTTTGTAAATAAAGTTCTGCGCATATTTATGGACCAGTATGTACGCTTGTTCAGTCTCACGTCGATAAACGGGTGTGCGGTGCCGCGTTAGCATAAATTTCCCGACTTACGGCAAAAATCCGGACTTACGAACGACACGTGCCATGAGTTCCGACTTACATCAAAATCGGGTTACGAACGGCCCGTAGGTCCGGAACTCGTTCGTAAGTCGGGGACTACCTGTATGGACACCATTATTCAATATGGTCACCACAGATTGTGCATAATACTTGAAAATGATGTCATAGTGAATACTTATAGTTTAAAAAAAGCTAAGTCTGGTCCTCTGGACATTCCAAAACAAAATAAAAGGTAGAAATGTTTCGACGAAACGTTTCTACTTTTTTGGTTTGTTTTGTTTTTTGAATGTTCAGAGGACCAGACTTAGCTTTTTTCTCGATTTTTCTACCTGGATTATTGAGCATGCAGCAGGGTAATACTTATATTTGTACAGAAATCACCTTAGAATGCATTACAAATTGTGCATATGTTTGTTTTAATTGAAGTAACCATTTCTGCTAGCTTCAAGACTGCACTAATGTGACCTTTGACCTTGGAGTCATCAAGGTCACCTGGTGACCCCAACGTCAGCAGGAAAAACATTTACATATATTCAGTGACATCCCCACTGAATTTGATTAGGATGATGTTTACCACTTAGAACTGGTGTTCATTTTAATAAACACTTCTTTTCAGTCAGAAATGTCTATTAATTGACACAATTTTTTTCTCTGTTGCTATTAATTAAAGTACATTAAAACTACTACTTTGAATGACAATATCTCCGGTTTTATTCATTCAATATTAACAAATGAGGTGTCCTTTTGTTGCATTTTTAGTGCTCTTTCTTTTTGTTGCAAGCAGAAGGCCATTAAAACAACTTTTGAAAAATGTCCACGTGCCTATAATTAGCATCCAGAAATTTTTCCTGTTTTCTACGCAATACTCATCTGGAACTGCATAACGTGACTCACTAGTTGACTCACAATTCAATAACATCTTCAACAGTTAAAAGTAGACAATATACATGCCTTAACATAAATATTTACTGACCAGTGGCACAGAAAAGATGAGACACACACATTGAGCTTCCATTAACGTCTAACAGGAAGATTTATTCTTCTGTGCCCATTCTTCATGACACCAATGTGAGTGGCGTCCCCTAGCGGCTGTATGTGGAATTGCACGGAATAACTAAAATAACACTAAAGCACTTATTACAATGAGAAGTTAAACGTAGAAAAATAAAAAGAATGTTGGGGTAACTAATTTCACTTAGTGTTTTATATCACTTCCACCTCTTCTTTACAGCATTAATGAATTCGTTGTACTGCTAGTGTGTAGTCAGTTTTAATGGAAATCTTCTTATTACACTTCCCTTTCGTTGTCACTGACACCAACACTACCGTCGAACTAAAAATACAACATAAACTTAAGTGAGACGGTGTCATGAATACAATCTTGACATAAAAATGATATAAGATATAAATACCTCACTGGCTGACCCTTCCTTTTGAGGTAGAAATGAGAACTTCTTAAACTTAAATTACTTTTGTATAGATACTTGCTAATACAATGCCTTCATAGCAGTACGGTACAACTTCTTTCTTTGGTTACCTAGCAACATGCTGGGAAGCACTTCCTACTTTTGCCTTTCAAAATAAGAGTCATAATAACAAAAGAATGTGCATAATATAAAATAAGACATGTAAACTAAAACTATGGCAGTAAAACTCCCACCAAATCACTAACCTATTGTGATTTCACTTCAAACATATAACATTACAATAAAATATATTTACATTTTAGCATTTACTCTGCTTCTAACAACACAGTTTTATGAACTGGTCTATCAAGATACACTGGCTTGACAGTCCTTTTTCCATCCTTATCCAAGGTTGAGTCACTCATCAACAGCTTCACCTTTCTGATCCTTCCATCTGCGCTTAGATATACCTCTGTTACTCTTGCTAGTTTCCTCTTGTTCTTTGGAGAATTGTCCTCTTGATGAATAACAACGTCCTTTAACTTTGCATTCCCTTTGTTGCTTTGCTAGATTTGTCTCTTTGACAAATTTTGAAGATCTAGAAGCCAGGATTTCCACTCTCTGTAGAACTGATCCGAAAGAGGCTTGTCCCATCCGACATTCTCCTGATATAACTGTTGCAGGATTTGTTTTCCTTTTAGGATGAAGGGTGCCACAAATCCCAGTGGATCATACACTGACGCCACTGTCCACAGGATTCCTCTTCTTGTCATTGGGTGTTCTTTGACTGTTATTCTGAATTGAAACTCATCAGAAGAAATACACCACTGAACACCAAATGCTCTTTCCATCAGTGGCTCTCCAAGCGCTAGATCCAGATCTTTAATACCGTCAGCACACTCCTCTCTGGGCAGCGACTTTAACACATTGTCACTGTTTGATACGAACTTGTGTAATCTTAGTTTTCCTGTGTTACACAGCTCTCTTGCTTCCTTGACTAGTTTTATTGCTTCTGCGTCTGATGTAACACTTACAAGTCCATCATCTACATAAAAGTTTCTTTGAATGAACTTCACTGTGGTTGGAGAGAACTTTCCCTCACCTTGTGCAGCTAGATGTTTTAAACCAAAATTGGCGCAACCAGGTGAAGACGCTGCACCAAACAGGTGAACCTTCATGCGAAAGACTGAGGGGAGAACACTTAGATCCCCATGCTCCCACCATAGAAAGCGTAAATAATCCTGGTCTTGGGGTGTTACATGGAACTGGTGAAACATGCGTTCCTTGTCACACATTACAGTCACTGAGCCCTTCCTGAACCTACAGAGTACTCCCACCAAAGCATTTGTTAGGTCAGGCCCTGTAAGCAGGTGTTCATTTAGCGAAGTGTCTTGATATTGTGCAGAGCAGTCAAAGACTACACGGATCTTGCCGGGCTTTTGAGGGTGGTATACCCCATGGTGGGGAATATACCAGGCAGGGGTATTACAAAGTTCCTTCTCTGCTACTTTCTCTGCGTCGTCGCGTGCAATAATGTCCTCCATGAACTTTGCATAGTCTGAGTAGTACTTTTGATCCCTTATGAATCTGCGTTTGAGACTGCTTAAGCGTTGCATAGCACTTGACATGTTATTGGGAAGATTTGGTCTGTCACTTTTGAAAGGCAGGGGCATTTCATAATGTCCATCTTGCTTTTGTTTGATTCCTTCTTGTAGCTTTCTTATGAAGCAGACATCTTCTTGTGAAATGCTCGTCTCTTCCACTGCTCTCTCTATAAAATCTGATTCAAGTGCTTTGATTACATCTGGACCTGTTACTTCTTTTATTTGTGTCTTGCAGATATAATGAACTTTATTCTTTAGCTTTGTGGTTGGCTCAGTCTCTGGTATTACTTGCTTTACAGTGATGCGATGACTTACTCCAATTACATCGCTGCCTTCGTCACTTGAGTCACAGTAACTTATGATGCTCCAGCCCAAATCTGTTTTCTGGGCATAAGGCTGGCTTTCTTCACCACATATGACTTCTCTGGGCATTAAGGCTTGTGTGCAGTTGTAGCCTAGTAGGAGTCCTATCTCACAGTCCAATGGTGGAGCGATGTGTTCAGTGAGATGCTCCAAATGTGGCCATGACCTTGCCGTGTCTGGAGTAGGAATATGGCTACGATTGGCAGGTATAAAATCACGTGTGTAGGCAACTGGCACAGTGAGTTTCTTTTCGGAAAACAATCCTCTTATTTGCAGAGCTTCAAGTTTTGTACATGGTACAGTTGTTTTCTTGGATGACATTGTAGACAATTTGAGCTTAACTTGGGTTTTGGCTGTGTCCAGATTGTTCGCTACTTCATCGAGAATAAAGGACGAATCACTCTGTGTGTCCAGTAGAGCGTAGGTAAGTATTTCTTTGCTTGGCTCATTTTGTGTGGATACATAGACAGGTACTATTGCAGATGTCTGTGTGTTTCTACTTTCATGAGTCACTCTGTTAGACGTACTTTCGTTAACTGTGTCTTGTGACTGTGTTACCTGTTGCTGAGTTTCCTTCCGTTCAGCTACTTCTTGTTCTTTAGGTTGTTCTTTCTTTGTCTCGTGTCTTTGTCTTTCTTCATGCAGACATGTGGGATGTTGTCTTGAGCACGTGTTGCATGTCATCCGATTGGTGCAGTTCTTGGAGAAGTGACCACTATTTAGACAGCCAAAACATAGTTTTTCACCTTGAATGAACTTGACTCTCTCAGTAACTGGTTTCTCAGTGAACTTACGACATTTGTGTAAGCTGTGTCCTGCTCTTTTACAATACACACAAGAGATCATGCTTCTTTCTGTAGAGTTAGTTGTAAATATTTTCGCTGTATCTTGCTTCTTATGAATGAGTGTAAGTTGAGGTTTTGTCTTTGGTTTGTCAAAGTCACTTTGTCTTATAGCTTGGAATGATGTAATGGGATTACATGCAATACTTGCCTCCATTGACAGGAATGTTACAAAGTAACTGAAATGTGGGAACTGTTTGTGCTCCAGCTGGTACATTGTAGCCTTCCGGTTCCATCTGTTGCTTAACCAGTCTGGCAGTTTAGCAGCAAGTCTTTGATTCTCTATTCCATCATTGAGGATGTTCAGATTATCATTGGTAGACATTGCAGATTGGCAGCTTTGTAAGAAATCCACAAACTTTCTTAATTCTGCACTG
>JBBPBX010014352.1:0-11373 GCA_038048925.1 Garcialebias charrua
CCTGGCCCTCGCCTTCCTACGCAGCTCCGCTCAATTCTATTTTCCCTTCACTGCTCCGTCTGGGACTTCTCCCATAGACAAGGATTTCTCCGGTAGATTTTTGACCGGACCAATCAGAGAACAGAAGGGGCGGAGTTTTTGGCCCCTAACCCACGCCCCCACCTGTCCCAGCGCGCAGCCAGCGAGCATCCGCATGTTCTCATTCAAAGCGATGCAAAGCAATGCAGGACTGTTTTATATGTGACACAAATGTATTAAATTCCCCTTCTTAATCCCTTATCTGGAGTTTTCTTTTGTTTTTTTGCCAAAAGTCAAGTGATCGCTCCCTCCTCCCCTCCTCCTCTCCCTCCGCTGAGTTGAATGAGGAAATGCCTCAGGTTGTCACTCACGAGAGAATTAAACTCGGGTTTTACGTTGCTGCCCGAGTCCCTGCAGATTTTCTGGTCTTCTGGTGTGCTGGACCAGCGCTCCATGGTTTTATTTTATTTTTTTAGAACGTTTTATTAACATATAAACACAGAATATGCAGCGGCAGCGAGAGAAAATGCAGCAGGAGGCGGAGCTGATGTCAAGTTCACCAGAGCAGGAAACAGACCATATATGGCTCTGAGGGGGAGGGAGCAGAATGCTTTCCCTGTTCAAAATTTTTCTAAGATCCAATGGTTTTGTTCCTCAGCAGAGGCCACGCCTCCAGCAAGAATCGGTTCTCATAATGGAGAAAGTCCAGACCCTAGTACGAAGCGAAGTGAAGGACAAGGGTCTGGTTTTAACCAGGCTAGTGTGGTAGTAGCTGAGAGTCATCCTCCACACATTCTCATGTGTGGCATCATTTTCAAGGTTTAATCTGGGAAACCTGTGCAGGTGCTTTGAGTTTAGTAGATTATTAGTGTGCCACACTCAGTTTAAAATGTTCATGCCCCGCAACATTTGGGCTGATTTCTCCACAGTATTCTAAAATGTTTTAATCTTGTTTTCGTGTGTTTCATGAGCTGGAAGTCCAAATTATGTAAAAAAAAAATAAAATAAACAAATACAAATAAATAAATACTTGGAATTGTTTAAATTGTGGGACCTGAATCTATCATTGATTAAATATTAACTTTTTGAATGGAATTATGGAAGTTAAACAACTTTTCCTTGATATTCTAATTGTTTTGGGAAATATCTGTAAGTTGAATAACCTGCCCCACTGAACATAGGAGGATCTATCCAGGCCAAAATGGGGTAGAGGTAGGGCAGCCGACTCTGGACCTAAAAGTCACGGGCTCTATCCCCCAGCCACATGTCGTGGTGTCTCTGAGACACTAATCCCCAATTGCTCCTTGGGCGCCTATATAGCTGCCCACTGCTCCACCTGAGTGTATCCCAGGTGCGATGGGTAAATGCAGAGAACCAATTTTGCCATTCTATGGGAAGATTCAATGACGATGACACATAGCACGTTGACTTTAATCTGTGTTTTCCTCTCGTTTTTCTCGTTATCTTGCTTTTCATTTCTTGTCAAGCTAAGTTCCACTTACGCTCACAAGGAAGTTACCAAAATAAAAGCATGTAACTTTGAACCGTATTTAACATAAGCAGAGGTAACTCAACTTGGCTGGCTTTACAATAATAATTAGTGTTGTTTATAAATTATTCTGATTATTCTACCTGGGCAGCACGGTGGCACAACTGGTAGAGCTGCTGCCTCTCAGCGAGCAGGTCCCCGGTTCAAATCCCGGTCCGGGGGCCTTTCTGGGTGGAGTTTGCATGTTCTCTCCGTGCATGCGTGGGTTTTCTCCGGGTGCTCCGGTTTCCTCCCACAGTCCAAAAACATGCATGTTAGGCTGATTGGTAACTCTAAATTGACCCTGGGTGTGAGTGAGACAGGTCCCTCTTGTAAATGAGTCCCTGTGGCTCAACGAGGCTAGCCTGAATAAATAAAGGTTGAATGAATGAATGATTTTATTATTATTATTTTTTTTGGAGACGACTAAACTGCACTACTACTGCCAATTACAGCTATGAGCAAAATATTAAATAACAAGAGGCACTGTTCAAAGGAGAATTATTGATAGTGTTAAAATCAAACACATTTTCTTCTCTTTGGAGCGTAACGGTGGTAAAAAGTGAAGCTAGATCACATTTACGACAGTTTGAAGTTTTCATGTGTGTAATCTGTTTCTGAAGAGCGTTCAGGTTTAGGTTGTTAGCTCTCAGCAGTCAAGTGGCCGGTCTCGGAGCCACACAGGTCATGTTTTGTGGGCAAACATAAAAGCCCAGACAGAACTAATAATGGCTGAATGGACCTGCTGGGGGACAGCCTCCGCATCCGCACACAGAGAAACACGAGATGGAAAAACAGAGGAACGTGTCTTATAAGATGAGAGAAAAGTCAGGATCAACAGCAGGCGTATCAGCCCCGCTGCTTCCCCGGAATTTCACCGACACAAACGACTATCTGAAGGGAAGAGAAACTTTTACAGAGACAAGATCATGATGTGAAAACACCTCTAGCTGCTAAAATCAGACACAGAATCTGAGAGAAGTTGTCTATCGCATATGTGGGTCTCTGTTGACATTGTGTACTCCGGTCTGATAAAACCTAATGAGAACTGGAAGAAGCAGTGAAACCTCCAGATGACTTCAGGCAGCGGATCTTCCTCTGGACCGTACCAGAGCCGACAGCACGAACGCTGACTCAGAATTTTAACAGCTCATGGTCCTCTTTAGTTTCTTCCAAACGTTGTTTTGGCAATAAAACCACTTAAAGGTTCAGTCTGCAGTTTCTGTAGAACATCAGCACTTAGAAAAAAATTCAACAGGCAAAGCATTCTGATCCCTCCCCCTCAGAGCCATATGTGGTTCTGCCCAGAGCCATATAAAGTGAGAGTTGCGACACTTCCATAGAGGTCCGTTGTAAGAATGGAATGCGGAAGTCACGTGGGTCATGGAGGGGGCGATTCGTTCCATGGCTCTGTTTTACAGTCTGACTTTGCCTGCAGTAGCGCTCCGTCGCCGCCAGAGGGCGCAGCTCCACAAGGTTTCCATAGCCGTTGTTTGGAACGATTGACCGGTGTCGGCGACTTCAAAGAGTGTCAGAACTCTCTATATATACGGCTCTGGTTCTGCCCCCTTGTGGTCTGTTGGAATTCAAATTCAAGCTCTGTTTTTATTGGCTGATTCAAATTCAAGCTCAGTTTTTATTGGCTGGTTACAAACTTTGTTTTTATTGGCTGGAAAATGGCGGGTCACTCTTTCTTTTTAGAAATGCTTATTTACCACCTGGAGAAGCAAGGGGACAATATTTTTTTTTTGGTTTTTTTTCCGAGATTACCTCTCTAACATCAATCTAGTGACAGAGTGAAGAAATATGTTAAAAATATATTGTTAGAAAAGTTACATATAGCAGCTTTAAACTGACTTTGTGCTATTTATTCAATCAAACAGGAAAACATTACTTTGATTAAAGACCCGTGTGAATTTCAGTATTTGTAACTTCTACATTTATGGAATGAATATTTGCACACACAAAAAAATAAAAATATATAATAATAATAATAATAATAATAATAATAATAATAATAATAATAAATAATAATAATAATAATTAAAAATATATATATATAACATACTTCAAACAGCAGGTTTGAATGTTGTCAGTCCATACAATGGGCGTTATCAACTGTTATCATCCCCATATATAGTGGAGAAACTGTCCAATCTACCTCCTAGCATGTTTAAAAGAACGTTATCAGCGTTATAATCGCTGTGAGTAGGCAGCGTGTTTCCGTAAACCCGGAAGTGTTGTGTTTTAATTTTTTTCTGCCTATGTAACCATTTTCCTAACCTAACCTTAAACCTGACCCAGAGGACCAACCCTAAACCTAATGTTCCCACTTACCCTTGTGCCTAAACCTAACCAAGGCCCTAAACCTAACCCAAGACCCTTTACTCTAAACCTAACCACGTAGCTAAAGACGGATCCTGCTGTCATCGCTTGCAACGGTGACAACGTACCTTTAAACCTCCTAGGAGGTACAAGAGGGCCAATCTGACTGCTACATATGGGGGTGATAATAACTGATAACGGCCATTTAATGGTTGATAACATCCGAAGCGGGTGCTTCAAATGAACCGTTTTCTGAAATCTATGTCAGCATAATATCTCTATTGTTGTCTTTTTACTGTACTTTTAGCAACTGTCCTGCAATCAGAGAGAGAGTCAGAGAGAATTTATTGTCATTTGCACCGCATGTAGTACATGTGTTGAAAACGAGATTATGTACACAGGGTCCCAGTTACATCCAACAACAAATGCAAGAGAAAAACAATAATAACATCTAGGATTAACTAAGAGAGACATCAGCTAGTAATACACTAAGCCCTAATGTAGTAGAAAAACATCATTATAAACAGCAGCACGAACATGAGCAGATGGTCACAGATGAACGCAGATAGTCACAGATGAACGCAGCAACAAGAAACAGATCAGTATCAGCATGATGTGACATTTTGCAGTGTTTATTCTTATTATTTATTTATTCATGAGTCTGACAGCCTCAGGGTAGAAGCTGTTCCTCAGTCTAGTGGTTCTACATTTGATGCTCCTCAACCTCCGTCCCGAGGGGAGTGGTGCAAAGAGTGAGTGTGCTGGGTGAGTGAGGTCTTTCATGATGCAGGTGGCTCTTTTTCTGCATCTGGAGGTGTAAATGTCTGTGATGGTGGGGAGACTGACTCCCACAGACTTCTGTGCAGCCTTCACCACTCTTTGTAGAGCTTTCCTCTCTGCAACTGTGCAGCCTCCATGCCACACGTTGATGCTGGAGCACAGGACGCTCTCCACTGCACACCTGTAGAACGAGGTGAGGACTGAGCTTCTCAGACCGGCTCGTCTCAGCCGTCTGAGGAAGTAGAGTCTCTGATGACCTTTCTTGATCAGGCTGGTGGTGTTATTGCTCCAGCTGAGGTTATCATTCAAGTGTACACCCAGGTACTTGTAACTGGAGACCACCTCCACCGCAGATCCACCTATATACAGTGGGGTGTGGGTGTGTTTGTTCCTTCTGAAGTCCACAATCATCTCCTTCGTCTTCTTCACATTCATGTGAAGGTTGTTCTCTTTGCACCAGCTCTCCAGATGTTCCACCTCCTGTCTGTAGCTGGATTCATCATTATCTGTGATGCATCCCACCACAGCTGTATCATCTGCAAACTTAACAATATGACAGCCTGGAAGTGTGGCTGTACAATCATATGTGAGCAGAGTGAACAGAAGAGGGCTCAGCACACATCCTTGAGGAGAGCCAGTGCTGAGGGTGATGGTGGAAGAGGAGAAGTTGTGGATCTTCACGGACTGTGGTCTGTTTGTTAAGAAGTCTAAGACCCAGTTACAAATAGAGGGGCTTAGTCCAAGTGTGGATAGTTTGTCTATCAGAGTTTGGGGGATCATGGTGTTGAAGGCAGATGTGAAGTCCACAAAGAGCAGACGCACGTATGAGTCCTTCTGATCCAGGTGGGTGAGAGCAGTGTGGACCACAGAGGAGATGGCGTCCTCTGTTGATCGGTTCTCACGGTATGCATATTGATGAGGGTCCTCGCTGATGTTGACGGCTGTCTTGATGTGGGACATGACCAGTTTCTCAAAACATTTAGCGACTATCGGGGTGAGAGCCACCGGTCTATAGTCATTCAGACCAGTCACTGTGGAGCTTTTTGGGACTGGGATGATGGTGGCAGTCTTCAGGCAGGTGGGAACTGACTCCAGTGAAAGTGAGGTGGTGAAGATGTCAGCCAGCACCTCACAGAGCTGGTCCGCACATTCCTTCAGAACTTTCCCTGGGATGTTGTCTGGACCCGTAGCTTTATGAGGGTTGATCCTTCTGAGACTACCTCTCACTTCTGCTGCGGTCACTTTGAGGTGCTCCTCGTCTGGTGATGAGTTGAGTCTGGTGCTAGTTGGTCTGTTTGGATCATCAAAACGTGCATAAAACTTATTGAGGGCATCAGGCAGGGATGGGTCCCTGGGGCATTGTTTGCTTTTGCCCTTGTAGTCTGTTAAGCATTTGATGCCCTGCCACATGCTCCGTGGATCATGTGAGGTGAACTGTCCCTCGATCCTCTGTGCATACGCGGCTTTGGCCTTCTTTATGCCATCATCCAGTTCTCTCCTGCACTTTCTCAACTCCTCAGTATCTTTAGACTTGAATGCAGTGTCCCTGGCTGCCAGCAGGGTGCGGACATCCTTATTTAGCCAGGGTTTTTGATTGGGGTAAAATTTAACACACTTTCTTATGGATACATTTTCAGCACATGTACTGATGTAACCCAGGACTGAGGAAGCATAAAGTTCCAGGTCAACTGAACTTCCATTCGTAGCTGCCTCTTTGAAGACAGACCAGTTTGTGTTTTCAAAGCAGTCTCTTAGCATGGGGGAACTATCTATCTAACTATACAATGTTTAGCTTCTAGCAACTTTGTTGTCAAATTTAGCTGTTAGCTATGGTTTTGCTTTTAGAAACGTAGTTATTTTAGTGTTTAGTTACAGTTTTGTTAATTTTAGCTTTTAACAACATGTTAGCTTGTTTTAGCTTTTGTCTATAGTTTTGCTGATTTCAACTTTTTAGCTTTTGCATTGACAATTAAAGCTTCTTTGCTACGGTTTTGTTAATTTTAACGTTATAGCTTTTCTGATTTTATTATTTAGCTAAAGTTTTGCATATCAGAAATTCCAGGTAACATATTCTGATTTAGTTTCAAGCTACGGTTTTGTACATGTTTCAATTCAGCAATAATTTTGCTAATTCAAGCTTTTATCTATGATCCTGTTAATTTAAGATTTTACCTTCTCTCAGTTATTGTTTGCTTTAATAATTCAACGAAGTGCTGAAGGTCGGCGAGGTGGCTCAGTTGGTAGAGCTGCTGCCCCTCAGTGAGAAGGTCGCCCGATCGAATCCTGACTGGGGACCTTTCTGGGCGAAGTTTGCATGTTCTCTCGGTGCATGCGTGAGTTTTCTCCGGGTACTCCGGTTTCCCCCACAGACTAAAAACATGCATGTTAGGCTGACTGGTAACCAAATTGTTCCTAGATGTGAGTGAGAGAGTGAATGATTATTTGCCTCGCTTGTCTTTAAGCGTCCCTGTGATGGACTCTGTGACCTGTCCAGGGTGTCCCCCGCCTCTCTTACAAGCCGTTTTCGCACTGCACAGCCCTCAACGGCCCGCCCTGCCCCGCCTTCTAAACCGAGTTCGTCATGTTCGCATTTTCCTTTTCCGCCTGGGGTCCGCCCTCGTTTTGGAACCCGCCAAGACGTGGTTCTGATCGGGCCGAGCTCCCGGGCCCAGTTTGAAGTCATGTACTGCTCATCATTTGATTCGTTGTTTGCAGCAGGGGCGGGACTCGTTCTAACAACAACCTCAGCGCAAGCTGAATTTCATTAAAATTTAACTACAGAAACCCCTAAAAAATTGTTAGCTGAATTAGTTTTTCTGAGTTTAATTTTTGTTAATAACTGATTACAAATCAGCTTATGTTAGAACATAAATAACATGAAGCGCACACCCATACAGAGCATTTCTGCCTTTCAGCGCGAGCTGAATTTCATTAAAACATAACTAATATTCTCTAACTCTTGCCCGTAGCCAAGATTTTAAAATATAACTAATATTCTGTAACTCCTGCGCGTAGCCTGGATGTTACGTGGAGCGAATCCTTTATAGTAAAAGTGGACTCCTAAAATGACCAATACAAATCCGTGGCCGAGTGGTTACTGTGTCCGCCTTCAACTAATTTTATCTTGACTCGGGGAAGCGGGTTTGCGTCCCACCTGGTTGAACTTATTTTACGTTTGTCTTTTATTGGAGAAAATAAAGGAGTTTGTGTTAACCACAGGCATAACACAAACTCCTTCTTTTTATATTCTCCAATAAAAGACAACGTAAAATAAGTTCAACCAGGTGGGACGCGAACCCGCTTCCCCGAGTCAAGATAAAATTAGTTGCACACGGTTAGCTGGAAGTGCTGTCGCTGGTGGAGCACAGAAACTGCTGATAGACATCTGCGTTTTGCAGCTAGCTGCACTTTTGTGGCTAGCTCCAGTCATAGGGGACTTCAAGGCGTTTATGCCCATCGAGGCTACGCTCATCTTTTTTTTTTTACAAAATGTACAATAAGCCTTGCGGTTATTCTCGGCGACAGGCCTCAGCCATTCTTGAAAATCAGGCATCTCCAACCAGGAGTCCAAAAACTTGCATTTACCCATTGTTCTCACGGTCTTGTGGCAACTTACTCGAACACACAGACTCAACTTGGAGATAAAGCAGCCGCGCATGCGCACAAGATAGGCCTAGCCGTAAAGGCTGTTGACACTCTAAATTTGTGCGAAGCAGTTTCCGAATCCTCCGCGGTGAGGAAAACAAATATTAGTCATACATACTTTTTGCTGTCAAATTATTTAAAGCTATAGAATAACAGCAAAAAAATAATAATACCTCATCAAATCGCTTTCAAGACTTTTTAATACTTTTCAAGACCCTTAATTTTCCCAAAATTGATTTATCAACTTTTAATAACTTTCAAGACCCCGCGGACACTCTGTATATATTCAGCTAACAAATATTTTTTAGCGGTGTCTCCTCTCTTAAAACACTGTAAGCGCGCACACAAGAACTTCCCACCCACTTCAAGAGAACGCCCCACCCACTTCAAGAGAACGCCCCACCCACTTCAAGGCAGCTGTCCGCAGAATGCGTAATGAACGGGGGCGGGCCAGGCCGGGCTCTGGGCCAACCAGGGACGTGCTGGGCTGGGGAGGGCCGTGCAATGCGAAAACGGCTACAGTGACTGCTGGACATGGGTAATTTCGACCCTGCAACCCAAAAAGGAAGAAGCGGGTAGAGATAATGGTTGGTTGGATGGATGAATTAAGTATTGAACGTGTATCTAGTTTCCTACGTTTCATAGGGAATACGTCCTGGTTTCAGTGTTTTTATCTCAGCTGTATCTGCTGGAGTCGTTACAAACAGGCTCAGAAAAGCACAGAACAATGCCCAGCATCTATTGGCCATTAAGGCTGAAATATACCTGAGTCTACTCACTAGACGCCTCTATACGACGTACATACGCTGAGGCAAAAGCGTAGCCCCGCGCAGCCCCTCAGGGCATGAACGCGCAAAGCTTTTTTTTTTACGACCGCGCACGCTTGCGCGGTGTCTGACCATAAACTTCCCTGGCGCCGGACTGTTTTGTATGTTACACAAATGAATTAAATTCCTCTTCTTTATCGCTGATCGGGCCTTTTCTTGAATGAATGATGAATGAATTTGTGTCCTACCTGGCAGCGCAATGTTTTAAATATTTCCTGGTGGGCTGTGGGTAGCTGGAATAGCGCTCCCTGTTTTTATTTTTATTTTTTAGAAGTTTATATTAACATATAAAGTGATAAAAGACCGCCGCGGGAGCAGCGAAGCGAACAGCTGCTCCTCTGGACCAAAGCCAGCGCGTGTCTCATGAGCTGTCAATCATTTCAGTAGGCGTGTCAGCAAGTGACCAATCAGCGACCTCAGTTTGTCCCCCTCTGCTCGCAGCTGCAGACGGGGCAGCTGCTGCTGCTCACATGACAACCAGGATTTGGAGCGAAACAACAAGGATTTGGAGCGAAAACGCGAGCATTTGAAAAGCGTAGCTTCTGAAGCTGTATCAGCGAAACGCATGCGCACAAAATGTGCGCGTAGAGTGGCGTAGGGGAGGACGCTCAGGTATATTTCAGCCTTTAGAAGGAGAGTGGATCGAACCGAAGGGTGAAGCAGCGGCCATCTTACCACTAAGTCTATTTGTCACATTTGTTTGCTTCTGTTTTTTTCTCGTCATCTATAGTTGAGCTGTTATTGTGATGTGAAAACGCCTCGGAGCCACAGCGTGTCCGCCGTGCCACATAAGCTCACAGTCAGGAACGGCTGAGTCCTCGAGCACGCAGCATCTAAAGATAATTCGTCCTTGCATGTTACAACATTTACTACCACGTTTCAAAGCGCCTCGAGACGTAACATCATAGATCTGCTCCTCAAGTCTCCATGACTGCGCTGCAGCCAGATCACCACCCAGCGTGCCCCGCTTTGCCAGAAAAGCTCTCAACTCACGTTTTCAGATGCCACAGGATCTGCCTGTCTGATGAATTAATTTGGGTTTATTGAAGAGATGGTTTCCTGGACATTTTCATGGATTGAGCTACATACCCAGGGTAGACCTGAGGGGAATTTTAATGTGACATCACACACCGACAAGCAGGTTTATTACTATATAAAATTGTTTTCAGCCAGAAAAGTATCTAAGACTGAATGGATTTTCAACTTTTCATTACAGCCTCAGTTTTAGATATCCAGACACCATATGAGCATTCAAAGCAGGTTTAGGAATCAATCGGTGAAGATTATAACAGAAAAACCCGACATTTCAGTGAAATTGAGTCCTCTGAAACTGAGTTGGTTTCATCAGCAACCAATTGGAAATGACATACTGAGATTAAGCATCCAATGTGTCCCAGGAAATATCTGCCAGTTTCAGTGGAGCTGAAATACCGCCGTAAACCAATCTTATTTGAAATGTCTCATTTAGGAAGATAGTAAAACATGCAGTTGTATTTTTTTATTGGCTTGTGAAAAAGCAATCACTGTCAATGAGCCCAAAACGATGATGCAGAGTGAATTATGGGAACAGCAACTGGGAGGATGTGCAAAATTAGATTTTACAAAAAAAAGATGCACTAAGTAGTTTATTATTGTCTAAGGAATAAAGCAATGGTGGATAATAATGTTTTTGCCTGTGTCTGTAAATGTTTGTAAAATATCCCTTAAAAACTGATTAACTTTTAGATGTGATACAATCTAAGATGAACTTCACAGCTTATGAACATGAACTGACACAAACATGTCAGTGACGCCTTCACTTTTACAGATTTCGAGCCAACATTTAAAACGGTAGTAGTTGAGAATGGTTCACAACACAAAGCATACAGTAGTCCCTCGTTAATTCGTAGTTTGTTTTGTGAAGACTTGCTCTGCCACGGTTTTTCAAAATAAGATAGGACACGACACACAATCGGCTGACTGATGGATGAGGCACAATTGGCATACATTTTTTATTTAAAATAAATCATTCAACATTATTTAGCACCTGTGTGCAGTCTGAGCTGCAGGAGAAGCTTCTTCATGCAGCTGATCTCTGCTCTGCATCTTAGAAGTGGGCATGGCCAAGAGCAACATGTGGCAGAGTGCAGAGGAGGCAGGGAGCTGAAATAATGACATTCTGTGTCTTTTAGAGCATTTAGAAGCATTGTTGTGAATATTGCAAGAGTGTGGGAAAGGTTTAAAATACCTTTGTATATATATATATATATA
>JBBPBX010014352.1:11516-51035 GCA_038048925.1 Garcialebias charrua
ACACAGTGTATATATACACTGTATATTAGGGGTGTAACGTACACTAAAATCACATTTCGGTTCAGTTTCAAAGAGGGCTCGGTTTGGTTAATTTTTGGTACGAAAAAGGCCAAAATAAAGACTTGCAAAATGTTTACTTTGAAAATATGTCAAGTAAACAAGTTTAGCCGTTACAGACTTCTTAACAGGAGTGACCTGGTGGATGAAGGACACTCAGATGCTATCGTCCTCAGACTGCAAATGACAGAGAAAAAATAGAGTTAAGATTATAATTTTAAATTTAAAAAAGTTAATTAGATCACAATAATACAATACCTCTTCTGATGAGCTTACATGAGCTTACAATACCTCTTCACATGATGATGATGAGCGAGAGAGAATATTCAACCCCCTCACATGATATGAGGTGGTTGAATATTCTCTCTTGCTCATCATCATCACGTGGCAGGACCTTAAAATCTGGGGTCGGGCTTGTTGAATATCAGTTTTAGCTTTTTCATAAAGTGCTGCTACAGCTGTTTGGCTGAAGTGTTGACGTGATGGGATGTCGTAGGCAGCTGGGCTCAAGAACTTTATGCTTAAAGGGGACCTCAGATGCATTTTTTTAAAATTTATATGTTATTTCTGTGTGCTATCTAGACCCTATTCCTTCAATTTAATGCACAAAATAATTCTTAGATAATCAATTATACCCTTTTTAATTCTGCCATTTTTAACTTTCGTTTTGAACGAACGGTTTCTGATAGAAGTTCTGAAGTCCACGCCCTTCAACGATCTGTTTACGCCCTCTGTAACAGCCAGTATCTGTAATGTGTTGTTGTTTTAAAATTAGCTCTTTTTTTATTACTCATTTGACTTACTGTTAGTGCTAGCTTAAGATAACTTACCGAAACTCGTCTGAGCGCGCCGCCATGAGCTGCTCCTTTTAGCATGAGACCTGCCGAATCCGAAGCTAATGTTAGCTTGTTCCTCTTCCGGTGTTCGCCAGCTCCGCTCGTTGCACGCGGAGATTTTGGGAGTTATCGCTGTTCCAGTCAAGACAACACAAAGTTCACCAAGTGTCTCCCGTAAATTAATCCTAAGGAGAAGGTCCTCGCTGCTGCGAGGCTGCTGCGAGGGCAGCAACGAGGCTGTACAGTTGAAGCTCCGCTCCATCCGCCAGAAGCAGTGTCCCGTTGCCGCCGGTCCCTATGCCGGGAGTCCGCTCGTTTAATTTTTGCCGGCTGCGCGTTGGGAGCGATCGCAAATACACTAAAAATTGAACTAAAACATAAAAATAACAATTATACTTTATTTATAAAGCCATTTTAAAAAACCACAGCTGCAACAAAGTGCTGTACACATGAAATTAAGAACATATAAACAAAAGATGAGATGAAATCATGAAAAACAACAGTCATGTGTTTAATACAGAAGTGGGTTGAGCCTAACCAGGGGTTGCTAGGTGAGGGGCTGGACTCAGGTTGGGGTGGGTTGTCCTCTCTCGCCTGTGACGTCAAAAGCGAGATTGACTTCCAGTTTATTTCAAAAACGAACCGTTTTTATCACAGATAAATAAATCTACTTAGAGTAAATAAACCACTGGGTGCATTTTTTTGGCACAAGGACTGTTTTTTTATGAAGTAAATACCCAAAGTTGAGTAAAAAAAACATTAAAAAGTGAATTTTGCATCTGTGGTCCCCTTTAAAGCCGGCACATCGACAACATTCGGACGTCCAAAGCTTTAAAACTCCAACAGCTTGTGTTATTGGTTTGGACCAATCTGAATTACCTGATACTTACTTAGACTTAGATCCTCCCGCGCTCGAGAGCGCATTGGGCGGCAAGCTGTTTCCATTGATCTCTATCCTTGGCGATCACCTCCACCGTGCTCGGGTCGAAGCCTTGTACTTTCAGGTCTTTCTCAAAGGATCGTCTCCACGTCAGTTTGGGTCTGCCTCTCTTTCTGTTTCCTTGTGGTTTCCAATTGAAGGCAATCTTTGGTAGTCTCTGTGCTTCCATTCTCAGTACATGTCCCACAAACTTATGGTATGTGTCTGATAAAGGTTGTTTAAATGCTGCTGCTACCAGTGTTTGAACCAAACTACGTTCTCATTCGGATTATGTTGTTTCAAGCACGTTAACAAGTTAGACGCGTTGCCTGCTGCAGATCCAATCTCCGTGAAACAACGTTGACGCACAGCTTTGGATTTGCACTTGTCTTTTAACAAGAAAGACATACTGTTCCAAAACAGGAGACCGCAACGAGATGGTCTGTTTGTTGCCTGCTGGGCTGCTAATGCTAAGCGTGCTGTAACATAATAGCACCGTGCTGAAACACGCATAGGAACTTTAGTTCTGCGGTGCATAATCTCTCATTAATCAAATTTAATGATTGAAAAAACAATTGAAGCGGTACGCATGTGGACAAAACCGAACATGCCATATCGGAACAGTTCAATACACCCACATGTACGTTACACTATAAAGTCAAGCAAACACATAATTGTTTATAAGTGGTTATCTTGTTAAATTTTAAACAAATGCATTGGCTGGTCCGGCTGTGCGTGCCCGCTTCAGAGCACCTCATCAGCAAAAATATTTTTGAAATGCAGCTGATTTGACAGTCAAAGTGCATTCATTAAAGGAGAAATGTAATCAAATCTGAAAAAATCGATATAACAAGAATTTCATATAGTAAACAACACACATAAACATACTTAGTATGCTTTTTTCAAGTCAGTAGCTTAAAGAAATAGTTTTTTACATTTTTCCTGCTACATGCCGAAGTACAGTGATTTCTGTAGTAATTTTCTGGACGCACTTTTATGACACAATTAAGACCTCCTTTGCTATCTTACAATAACACTGAAGCTATAAACCCATCATTACTGTCCTCTTGTCTGTCATTTAAAATGGAAGCAGAAGACTTTTTTGAATCTGAAGGATATCACTTTAGTTTGTCAAAAACAGTTTGGTGATTTAGTGCATTAATGGGCATTTCTATCCTGGAAATACGAATAGCCGTGCGTTAGCCGCCGCATGCTAACGTTAGCATGCTAGCGCCGTATGCTAACGTTAGCATGCTAGCGCCGTATGCTAACGTGGAAGTGGGGGTGTTGAAAATGTCCTGAAACAGTTACCAATGTCTTGTTAAGCTCTGTCTTCCCCAGAACATAGTAGGATCTAAAATGATTTTTAAAGATGAAGGAGCAAGTTGAAACATGCTGTCTCCCTCCTTGCTAGCAGGCTCCATTGGGAGCTGCCTGGCTAACTAACTACGGTGGCCCTACACGGCCAAAATTCTACAGCGGCCGAATGCACAGGAGCGGTAAAAATACAATATAAAATTTTAAAAAAGTTTTAAAATCGATTTTGGGGCTTTTAGAATAGATTCTGAATCGCCAGGACTAAGAATCTTGATTCTTTAAAAAATAGATTTTTTTTGCTGCATCCATAATTGCTACACACTGAAACCTTTTTGTCCACAACTAAAACACACACTAATATTACTGTATGAGGGACGACTAGTTGCACTGCCTACGTCATATTCAGGGGACGGAGAGCAGGCAGGAGGAGGGGGGTCAAAAACACCAGATGAGAATTTTTTCACTTTGCAAAGTCTAAATTTGAGTTAGGATGACATTTTTGACTTGTGAAAATTTCTCAACAAGCTTATTTTATGCTTTTCATTAGACTACTATTAGCTTAAAAACACTTTTCATTTCTCCTTTAAGGAACAATTCAACCGAGACACAGATTTACTATAATTTCAGGCAAACAAATATTTGTTTTCAAGTGTTAATCGTGTTGAATTCTTGTTAAATTTTCCCGTGCACGCCCCAGTGGCCACTATTTGGTTGCCAATCGATTTTTGGCACAACAGCAGCCCACATTTCCGGGTTGTCAGCGGTGACACATAACAAACGAGATGTGTCAGCGTAACGTACGGCGAAGCAATGCGTTTATGGATTTTTCCAGTTTATTAGACATATTTGGACTGATGAGACTTATAGAGCGGTGCGACGGGTATGGCAGAATATACGGTACTACTTGTACTACTATTACCGTATTTTCCAACCGTTAAGTCGCTCCGCCCCATAAGTCGCTTTAGTCCAATATGTCCAATAAATTGGAAAAATCCATAAATATGTCGCTTCGCCCCATAAGTCGCATATATTATGCGTCATCGCTGACACACGTCGCGTATGTTATGCGTCACCGTGGACAACCCGGGAATGTGGGCTATGTTTTGCCCAAAATGGATTGACTGCGAATGGCGGCCACAGGAGCGTGCACGGAAGGACTTTAACAAGATTAACACGGTAAAAACTAGTTGTTTGCTGAAAATTATAGCAAAGATGTAGCCTGGTTAAAACCAGACCCTTGTCCTTCACTTTGCTTCGTACTAGGGTCAGGACTTTCTCCATAGAGAACCGATTCTTGCTGGAGGCGTGGCCTCTGCTGAGGAACAAAACCATTGGATCTTAGAAAAAATTTGAACAGGGAAAAGCATTCTGCTCCCTCCCCCTCAGAGCCATATATGGCTGCTCCCCCGTGGTCTGTTGAACTTGACATCTGCTCCGCCTCCTGCTGCATTTTCTCTCGCTGCAGCCTGCCGCTGCATATTCTGTGTTTATATGTTAATAAAACGTTCTAAAAAAATAAAATAAAACCATGGATCGCTGGTCCAGCACACCAGAAGACCAGAAAATCTGATGGGACTCGGGCAGCAACGTAAAACCCGAGTTTAATTCTCTCGTGACAACCTGAGGCATTTCCTCATCAGCGGAGGGAGAGGAGGAGGAGGAGGGAAGCGATCACTTGACTTTTGGCCAAAAAAACAAAAGAAAACTCCAGATAAGGGATTAAGAAGGGGAAATTAATACATTTGTGTCACATATAAAACAGTCCTGCATCGCTTTGCATCGCTTTGAATGAGAACATGCGACTGCTCGCTGGCTGCGCTGGGACAGGTGGGGGCGTGGGTTAGGGGTCAAAAACTCTGCCCCTTCTGTTCTCTGATTGGTCTGGTCAAAAATCAGCCGGAGAAATCGTTGTCTATGGGAGAAGTCCCAGACTGAGCAGTGAAGGGAAATGAGAATTGAGCGGAGCTGTGCAGGAAGGCAAGGGCCAGGCTAGCAAAGATGTGTCTGAGCTGAACTTTTCCTTAATAAATGCACGTAATGGTCAAATAAGCTGAATTTAAAAACAATAGTTTCGCTATTTCGCGTGTTGCGAAACGTGCACACGCAGTGAGTGGATACGCTTCATTTCTTTAAAATTTAACAATATAAAAACTAAAAATATATAATTGTTGGCTGACATTATAGCAAAAGTGTTTCTGAGCTTAACTTTTCCTTAATAAATGCACAATCAGCTGGATTTAAAAATTAATTTTGCTACATACACCCGCGCAGGTAGGACCGCTGCATTTCTTTAAAATTTAGCAAGATAAACACTTTAAAATATATATTTGTTTGCTGACATTATAGCAAAAGTGTTTCTGAGCTTAACCGTTCCTTAATAAATTCACGTAATGGTCAAATCAGCTGGATTAAAATTGTTTCGCTTTGACGTCTTCCAAACGGTCGCGAGCGTTGCGAAAATAAATTACGAATAAATCGAATTTTCGCTCAAATATCTCCTACAGCTAATGGGTTGTAAATATCCATCCAGTGATTACTTTCTGTAAGTTTCATCAAAATCTGTCGTCAAAGGAAATCTGTCAAAGGCTGCCGTCGGACACATGAGCTGGGAACGGTCGGTGGACCCTAGCGGCCAAAAGTGGTACTGCTCCATTTTTTTCGTCAGAATGAATGGAAACTGTCATATCTCAGCCAAAAATTGGTCTAAAAATATAGGGAAAAAATCCATAAATATGTTGCTTCGCCCCTAAGTCGCAGGACATGAAAATTAGTAAAAAAAAACTGCGAATTATAGGCTGAAAAATACGGTAATACTTAGAGGTGTTCCACTTTTTGTGGGGCTTCAGTTTATGGATCCCCAGCGATAAACTAGGGACTACGGTAATTTGAAGGTTGGACCAAACATGATTAGAACTCTGACCTTAAAACTTTGGCATAAAATATTTGTGTGTAACAAACTTAGAAGTAGTTTTTCTAAAGGCAGAGCCCGTTCATCATCATTAACTAAGCTGTGCTTTTAAAATTGGATGCTTTGGGAGAAAAAAAAAGGCTTCCTGCATTTGGAACATGACAGAGCTCTTCTGCAAACAACAAGCTCCAAATGTTTTAGTTTTGGTCTAATTTCAGCTGGATGTGATCCAGACCTTTCCACCCAACATGACTTTTGCTATCTGTCAGACAACAGCAGCCCCGGACTGTTTTCCTTCAGAAACACTGCAGCGGCAGCACATGAAGGAGAAAACGCGCTCACTACTGACACGTAAAGGAAAACATAAGGAGCTCCTCGGAGAGAAGGAGGAAAAAAAAAATGAAATTACAGAAAAAGGCTGGGTCTATTAATAGGACAGGAGTTCTTCTGACACTGTCTCCACCTGACATGCTCTCTGGATCTGTCACACATGAAGACACACACTGATGCCCGCAGTGATTTCTGGCTGCCATGCTGCCGTGCGGAGCTGCGTCGCTGCATACTGTAAACTCACAGCACGTCACTGTACGACGCCCGGCGGCCCTTTGATGTTTCCGCTTCACTGATGCTCAATGTGACCTCGTTTCCCATCCTTCACTGAAGCTGAGGGGAAATCTGAGCGCTCATCATCAACTCACCTTTCAGCGTCGATCAAAAACTTTTCCAAAGCAGGAGAAGTTTAAGCAGTTTAACTGGAGGTACATGGACACAATTCCTTTGGAGGGTGAAGAAATAAGGTTTGATAGTGGAGAGAGTCTTAAATGTGAGGCTCAACATGCAGCCAGGAGTTGATCTGTCAAAAATTCTGTTTTCTTCACATCAGAAGACAAATTGAATGACGAGCTGGCTCCAACCCAAATGCCTCCCATTTCGGTCACCCATCAAACACCTTGTTTCTTCAGCTAAATTTATTGAAATTCCAGGAATTGGTAGAATATAGTATTTTATCAGTTATGTATAGGGCTCATAATAACACATTACCTTTAAATATCCAAAGAAATTTAGACAAAGTTATTACAATCTTAAAGGGACAGATATTCATCAAACCACAATTCAGAACCAGCTTAAAGGGACGGTCTACCTCAATTCAGGGAGTTGGATTGTGGAATGTTCTGGAGAGTGATGTTAAAAATGCAAAATCAATTCATTCATTCATTCATTCAACCTTTATTTATACAGGCTAGCCTCGTTGAGTCACGGGGACTCATTTACAAGAGGGACCTGTCTCACTCACACCAAACAACCATCCACTCTCACACTCACACCTAGGGTCAATTTAGAGTCACCAATCAGCCTAACAAGCATGTTTTTTGGTCTGTGGGAGGAAACCGGAGTACCCGGAGGAAACCCACGCATGCACGGGGAGAACATGCAAACTCCACCCAGAAAGGCCCCGGACCGGGATTTGAACCGGCAACCTTCTCGCTGAGAGGCAGCAGCTCTACCAGTTGTGCCACCGTGCTGCCCAATGTATACATTTAAGAAAAAGGTCGAAAAGGACTTGCTCAAAAACTATATATGATGTAGCTTAGTGTGTTTGTGTACAGTATTACAGTTAGAAAAATTAGTAGATTTATTCATTTTGTGATGTAGTTTGAAGGTTATCATTGGTTGAACAAACTGTGAAATAAATAAGGGGCAGATATAATAAGATTTCATCTTCTTTCTGCTCCTTTCATTTTATCCTACTTGTATTCTTGTATCTGATGAAACTGTTTTGTATTGTTCTTTTAAAATGAATGAATAAACATCAAATCAAATCAACGGCCCAGTCAGAGTCCAGAACCTGAACCTGAAGTGGGACCTTCAGAGAGCTGAGCAGAAACCTCAAAGAACTGAAGCAACAATGGAAAGAAGAGTGGGTCAGAACTCCTCCAGAACCAGGAGAGAGACTGATGAAGTCAGAGAACCACAGAGGATTCTGCTGCTGAAGGAGGTTCTGTTGGGTCAGAGGCACAAGCTGAGGTTAAATTTTAATGATTTTAGAACTTGTTAAAGATCATCCATCCAGCTAACTGTCTATCCATCCATCCATTCAGCTAAAAGTCTATTCATCCTTGTATCTGATGAAACTGTTTTGTATTGTTCTTTTAAAATGAATGAATGAACATCAAATCAAATCAAAAATAAGTCTGTATCTCTGTGTTTATCATTGTCCTGGCATTGTCTCCTGTTGCCTCTGTCTCCTGAGTTCCTTGTGATTCCCTGAGTATGTAAGTTTGCTGCCCTGCGGACGCCATTTTGAAGAGTCCTAATGGTGAACTACTTTTTTAAATCCAGCAGATTTGACCATTTCGTGAAACTCTCAAGCTCAGAAAAACTTGTGCTATAACGTCAGCTATGAAATATATTTTTTCTCAGCAAAGAAATAATTGTTTTACCGTGTTTTGTTGTAAAATCCTGGCTTCTTTGGCCGTCGCGGACGCCATTTTGAAGAGTGCTAATGTGGCGAAATTCTATTTTTAAATCCAGACGCGTCGCGTAGGCCCTGAGAAACATCCATAAGTTCACCCTCCATGTTAAAAAGTCTTCGTCTGACTCTTCGAAAACAAGCAATAAGGCTCCAGAGTAACACACTGGCTGCTAACTGCTAGAGAGAGAGCACACACCAAGAGACTGAGGGGGACGCTTTTTTGTGACGGACCACATCCGGCGCTGCTCGTAAATACGTTATTTCGTTTTTACTGATAGATAAATAGTTATTAGCGGTACTGCATTTTAAATAAAAATAGCATAAATCCGCTTATGAATTATAAAACTTAGTCAATCCACTGTAAAGCTAACAGATTATTTAGCTACGCTACAAGCGGATTAGCGCAATAGCGCTACCTAGCGGTCGGAAGCCCACCACTGCTTACCCTGTAAGTATCACGTACATATCTTAATAGTAAAGGGTAACAAGTAAATTCATAATGCAGCCTGGTCCATGTACAAAAATCCACAAATTGAACAAATTACTGAACACATTCTGATGTTTAACAGTATTATGTTTGCTTTTATGTAACAAAATCAGAAATCTTTCACCCAAAGCTGGCACTTTTTCCATATAATAAATACATTTGAAAAAACAACAATAATAAATAAAAAAAATCCCTACCTTCTGAAATTAATCTGAAGCCCTGCCATACTATTAACATTTCACATGTCATTGAACACTAATGTTCGGTAATGAGAACTGGCTCAGAGTCGGTGTTTTAATTCATCCCAGGGGTGTTGGACAGCCAGCTCAGTTCTGCACCATCACCCTGGTAAACCTCTCTTCATCAGTGTGATTTCTACACAGCTGGATTGTGTTTCTAAAAAAAGGAAAAGGGCCGTCTCAAAACTAGTGCCCTCAAATTGGAAGGAAATTATTATCTAAATTAGATGTTGGACTCTGGCGTAAACAATTGCCCAAAAATAAAGATGCATTTTAGGAACTTTTTTTTGTCTTTTACCCTCCTTGGATGGCATTAATCTGACCTCTAGTTCTAACGTTAAAAATATTGGTGATATTTTTGATCAGGACATGTCGTTTATCCCCCACATTAAAAGTGTTATTCATAATATCACTACAATTAGAAACATCTAAAAATGATGCAGAAAAACTGGTTCGTTCATTTGTCACGTCTAGACTGGACTGTTGCAATGGTTTGTTATCTGGGTGTCCAAATATACTTCTAGCACTTTGAGATTTTCATTAATGAAAAGTGCGTTTTAAAATGAATTCATTATTATTATTATTATTTAAAAAAGTCTTCAGTTGATCCAAAATGCTGCTGCCAGAGTCTTAACTGGAGTTAGTGGGAGAGATCATATCTCTCCAGTTTTAGCTTCCCTCCATTGGCTCCCTGTCAATTTCAGAATTGAATTCAAAATCTTACTTCTAACCTACAAAGCTCTCAACAACCTAGTTCCATCTCATATTTGAGATTCCATATTTTTCCAACAGAGCACTTCACTCTCAAACTGAAGGTTTACTTGTGGTTCCTAGAGTTTCCAAAAGCAAAATGGGAGGAAGATCTTCCAGTTATCAGGCTCCTCTCTTGTGGAACCAATTTCCAGTTTCTGTCCATGAGACTGACACATTGTCCAGTTTGAAGACTGGGATTAAGACTTTGCATTTTGATAAATCCTATAGTTAGAGTTGACTGGTCAAGCTACCTTAAGATCAGACTACTAGAGGACAAATTTACCTCATTTCCTTAATTAGCTAAAATTGAAAAGTTGTCATTTGATCCTATTTCTATCTTAACATGTGATTCTAGACCTGCCATTGTGTATCCGTTCCTCCTTCCTGTCCTTTCAAACCCATCTGGTCGAAGCAGATGGCCACTTGTCCTGAGCCTGGTTCTGCTAATGATTTCTTCCTCATGTGGGAGTGTTTCCTTTCCACTGTCACCTTCATGCTTGCTCAAGATGAGAGTTCTGTGATGGAGTTAAACTCAAAGCAGTCTGCTCCTCACATAAATAATGTTAAATTTTATTTTTACATATGAATGTTTCTGTTCAGTGTCCTGAGACGACTTCTGTTGTGACTTGGAGCTATAGAAATAAACTGAATTGAATTGGAAGACTAAATTGGACAGCCAACCTAGAGCGATCTGATGTTTGACAGATTAATAAATGCATCTGATATGATATAATTTGGATCTAATGGCAGGTTTTGTCTCATAACTGGAAACTTTGTGCATCTAAAATCTCTGACCTCGTTTCTACAGTGGACGTCACACTTCACGTAATGTGTTCTGACAAGAGTGTCACACAGTCTGGATGCACATATTCAAGGGAAGTGCACAAAGCTTGCAGAGCACACAAAACCCCACACACGTTTCAATCGCAAGCAGATTTTGCAATCAGAGCGAGTCTTCCCACAAGGAAAGGACGAGTGACAACCAGCAGACAGAAAAAAAAAACAACTAAAACGAGTAGGGGTAATTTACAGAATCGACATGATGATAATTTTTAAAAACTGATAACTCTGACAACTGCAGCAAATTGTTAGTAAAATGTTTAAGTGGGGGGTCTTCAACCAGGGTGCCTGAGTCCATGTTTGTTAAACCCAAAAATACACACAGTGTGGATTTGCTTACTCACACACACTCACGGGAAAATGTGCTGATGACCAAGCAGGCGAACAGAGTAGCTCTCAGTCAGGCGAGAGTGTGAGGAAGACTATTTGAGAGGAGGAGGAGGAGATGCAGCTTCCTGTTCTCTACTCTATTTGATCTATTATCTGAAAATGTTACTTTATCAAAGTGTTTTGAGGAGGCAGAAATTAATCGTTTGGCTATCAAAGTGATCAAGATGAAGAGCAGAGTGGAAAAAGACAAAAAGGTGAAATGAGCTGAAAACTACACGTCATGAGTGAAATATATTTCTATCAGTATTACATTACACCCATTATGTTCCATTATTTGTATTCACTTAATTCTGCCTTATAATGTGAAATGTGACACTAGGCAGAACGTTTTTCTCTCGGGCTTTGTTTTCACTAGGGAACAGTTACACGCCTGCACATACAACAGACATAACACTGGATGATTGACATACAGAGCTGATAGTTTGTTGACAGAAAGGAGGGTCACGTGGTAGTGTAGGTGGTTCCAGGGCAGTCCCGAAGCAGTCCAAGGCGGTTCCAGGTTCCAGGAGGCGGTGACGACATCCAGGGTTTTATAACCGTGGCCCTGCCTTTGAAGATGTGTGTGTGGACTGTGCTTGGAGTCAGGTCTGTTGTTGCTGTAAGGTTTATTCTTATAATGTACAATAAACCTGCATAAAATTTGCACATTCGTTTCAGAGCTTCCTTCAACCTTTTGAATTCGCAACAATTTGGTGACCGCCGACGTTGGAGGTTGTGAAGGGAGACGAAAACTACACGTCATGAGAGTGCATGTTTGGCTACACTGCAGTCACCTGCCTTCATATAGCCAAGCAATATAGCTACAGTATATTGTATAAAGTATATATATTTTCTAATATCTAATGTAATAATGTCAGCACTTTGGTTTGGACTTGTTCCTGTTTAAAGTGCTTTATAAATAAAATGGTATGGTATGGTAATATAGTTTAGTCATTTGGTTGAATATCTCTAAATAGGGTTTTGAACGAGTTACCACCTGCTTCGAACGTTATCAACCATTAAATGGCCGTTATTAGTTGTTATCACCCCCATACGTAGCGCTCAGACTGCCCCTCCTGTACCTCCTAGTAGGTTTAAAGGTACATTATTAGCGTTGGTAGCGACGATAATAGGCTCTGTTTTTAGCTTTGTTAGCGCTCATAATAGCTTCACGTGGTTAGGTTTAGAATAAAGTGTCTGGCATTAAGTTTAGGGTCTTGGTTAGTTTAGGCACAAGGGTAAGTGGGTTAAGTTTAGGGTTGGTCCTCTAGGTCAGGTGTAGGAAAAGGGTTATATACGTAAGTTGAAGAAAAAAAAAAGACACTTCCTGGTTTACCCCGGTGCACGCTGCCTATTATCAGTGATAATAACGATAATAGCGTACCTTTAGGAGGTAGATGGGACAATCTCACCGCTACATATGGGGATGATAACAACTAATAATGGCCATTTCATGGACTGATAACATCCGAAGCCGCTCGAGTTACAGACATTTTCTTCTTCATTCAGTTCATCAGTTTTCAAAAAGCAAATACTGAGAGTGAAAACAGATTTTTTTTTCCAACTCTCTTGGATAGTTTCTATTTCATAGTTATTGTTTCTTCAGAGACTGAAGAACAAAGGTCCAAGTGAGACGTGACGGAGTTTCAGAAGTCTGTTTTCAAAAGACGCTTTTATAACAAAGTGTTTTGCTTAAAGGGCACTCTGGGTTTTAAAGCTTCTGAAAGCATTTCTTTCAGGAAACACATTTTCAAATGCCATGAAGAAAACATGAAGAAAACATGTATTGATACAGATTTTTTTTTTTTAGATTAAAAAAACATAAAATGTAAATGCTTCCATGTACGAGGATTATTATTATTATTTTTTTACATAATGCATACCCTTCAAAACCCAATACATATCTAACAACAGGAGGTTGGCTTGAAACACAGAAGTGAAGGCTATGAGGCATATCTGGTTGGAGGGCCATAGACTGAGGAAGTCCTCTGGATGGGGGATGAAACATTTCTCGCTTATATAAACTGGTCCAGATGACACAATTTAACCGTTTTTGTTGTTGTTAGGCATATACTTGTAGGATGGGAATAGTCTTGAACCGAAGTCTGAAAAGACAGGAATTGTGTATGAACCCAGGTTATATTTATACCACGGCCCATTTGGCTTCCACACCGGAGCTCAGTCCTGTCAGAAGATGTTAGATCTGAAGCTCATTCTGGGCTGAGAACAACTGATTAGGTTTCAGCTGATGTAAACAAGCACCTCACACATGCTCTGCTTCCATGACTGATCTGACAGAATGCTGATTCAAGGCCCTTCAGTGAAAAAGATATCCAAAAATATACTTTCAGAAGATAAATTACTTTGTAGAGGTTTCTGCAACGAGCTGTGATCTGCAACACACCGAGGCAATTTCACCTTCGGCTCAAATTCAGCGAATTATGCTTCAGAATGAAGAGAATGTGTGTTCGTAAGTCTCACCTCGTGCTACCTTAGCTGATATTTTTTTGAATCTGGCTTTTATTTTTTAATGCTCCAACTTTTTTATCTTCCAAATCCTTGTTTCATCATAATCAGATGAAGGGCCAGAAGATCCAAGATAAAACCAGGAGCCCCGTCTTTCCGAGGATTGTTTTTTTTAAAGTAAGACTTTAAAAATTTAAAGTCAGCGAACATGAAAAGGCACATGCAACATGTTTATTTTAGACGGCTCAGAGAGGTGGAAAATGTTCTGATATGCCTGAGTGGCTCTGCAGCCTGACTCGACTAGAACAGAGCAACACGAGCCCAGCTGTGATGGAGACAAAGGTCAGAGCTCGGCTGGCTGGTCAGCAGCACAGAAACCTACCGCTGCAGCTTTATCACGCCGCAAACAGACCGCCAAATGGAAAACAGGCATTTGGGTTCAAAATAATTCAACGTTACTGCAGAGAGAGGGGCTTAAGGGGTGTTCTTCCAAGATAATCTGGGAAAATCCAGAAATAATAAACAAGACTGACAGGCAGAAGAGAAAGATCATCCTTCATTCCAGGCAGCTGAGTAAAAATAACAGCAGCATAAAGGAGATAAAAAGCTGAGAGGTTTTCAAAATGAGCTTTAGATATATGAAAAAAGTTCCTCGCAGATAAAGAGGAACACTTCTGAAGCCATCTGACCTCCTGTAGGCTGAAAATCGCACGTCGCAGCTTGTTTCGGCACATCTGCATAACAGATGGCGTTGGTAGGAATTCTTATTCATTTATTCAAGCTTTAGCCAAATTTCTATTTGACTGATTTACGTTTTCCAAAAGAAACCAAACAAACAGAGCAAGTTTAAAAACCAGCAGGTAATTTAGCAAGAAAAGTGTCTTCAGTAAGAAATTGTGATTACCGTATTTTTCCGGGTGAAAAGTCGCACTGCCCTATATGTCGCATTAGTCCAATTATGTCCAATAAAGTGGAAAAATCCATAAACATGTCACTTTGCCCTATAAGTCACATCTATTATGCGTCACCGCTGACGCGCCGCGTATGTTACGCGCCACCGCCCTGCTGCATATGGCGGAGCGAGCACGGAAGGACTTTACAAGATTAACACGGTAAAAACAACTATTTGTTTGCTGAAATTATAGCAAAGCTGTGTCTTAGCTTAACCTTTCCTTAATAAATTCACATAATGGTCAAATCAGCTGGATTAAAAAAGTAGTTTAGCTACATGCACGCGCGCGGATGGGACGGCTTCATTTCTTTAAAATTTAGCAAGATAAACACTTAAAAATATATATTTCTCAGCTGACATTATAGCACAAGTGTTTCTGAGCTTAACCGTTCTTTAATAAATTCATATAATGGTCAAATCTGCTGGATTTAAATTGTTTCGCTTTGACGTCTTCCAAACGGTCGGGTGCGCTACGAAAATAAATTATAAATAAATCGAATTTTAGCTCAAACATCTCCTACAGCTAATCAGTTGTAAATATCCATCCAGTGATTGCTTTCTGTAAGTTTAATCAAAATCTGTCGTGTGGTTCATGAGTTATTATAGCACTTTGAGATTTTCATTAATGAAAAGTGCGTTATAAATTAAATTCATTACAGTATTATTATTATTTTGCTAAAAAAAACTAGTTCAGACCTCCAGAGTTCAGGAGGCCGGGCTGCGACAGAGTGAGTCCGAGCAGAGGAGGCTTTTTTCGGACACATGAGCTATGAACGGTCGGTGGACCCTAGCAGCCGAAAGTGGTACTGCTCCATTTTTTTCGTCAGAACGAATGGAAACGGTCATATCTCAGCCAAAATTTGGTCTAAAAAAAATGGGGAAAAAATCCATAAATATGTCGCTTCGCCCCATAAGTCGCAGGACATGAAAATTAGTTAAAAAACTGTGACTTATAGGCCGTAAAATACAGTAGTACTGCTGTTACACTGCAAGAACATGGTTGAATGAACATGTTTACAAGATGCTTCACAAAGAATCATAAAAATCAATTAAAATAAAAACAATCTGGATGACTGCATATCCCATGTCACATTTTACCCAAACACATTAGACCAATATGTTATGTAGTAACACAAATATGTTAATAAATGATGGATTTCTAACATAATTGTCCACCTTTGCCGTTAAACTGCAACTACAGTAATTGTAAATAACCTAATTTCAGATTAAAAGAAAAAACACATCCCTGGATTTAAAATGACTCAAAATATTGTATATTAAGTTATTCACATAATTCCAAACAACACGCCCAGCAGGCACTGCACTGGAGCTTCAGACTGTGTTTCACTGGGTTAGAATCTGATTATAAACAGAGAAACAGAGTGCATCTGAAATTAGAGTCTCAGAAGGCCTTCCTGTATTAAAGTGAAGTTAATAAATATTTCTTCCAAGAATTAATGCAGCTTGTTTCCGTTAATCAGCGTAATCAGCCCGGCCCTGGCCGAGACAGTCGGATCATTGCATGCAAGTCACGACCGCTAAATGAAGGAGGGCAGAAGCCAGTTCTTAAGCTTACCGGTGTGCAGAATGAAGTAACGAGATATTTACAAAATTATACATAAGATATGAGGAGTGTGAGAGTCTCTGTGTGCTCTGATCTTTAGTTTGTCTTCTTGTTTATCTGAACGCAAAGCTGGAACTGATGGACGGTGGAAATTACTGCCGATAAGATGGGTCACGGTACACTCAACTGTTGCAATCAAGACCGTGACTGATGCTACGCATGATCAGTCTATTGACTCCGTGAACTGGGAGGAAAATACGTCTGTGAGATTCTGAGCATGTTTGGTTGAATGTTCAGAGCAACCATAGTTCTGTATGTTTGTGTGAGGATGTTCAGGTTTTTGTTGTTGGACTTTATAAGAGCTGCATGTGTGTGGCTGACGAAGCATTTGACTTCCAAGGTGATTTATGCATATTATTTACAAGCTTTTAAACAAGATTTATAATCTCTGCTGTGTTCATGAAAATGTTAACGCTTAGCTAATTAGAAATAAGGTTATGGGAACAGCAGGGAGGAAACTGGTGGATGACTCATTAACTCTACTGAAAACACACTGAGAGAGGATCGTGAGGACAAATTAAAATGTGAAATACGTTTTCTGGATGAAAATGGCCAAAAACATTTAGCTCCAGGTTGCATCCTTGCAGCTATGAGGTAATACAAGCTTGTTGAAGAGACAAGTTTAGGCTCAACATCTGGAAATGTACTGGTAGCTAAAAGTTACATCAGGGTTGATTGTTGTGACGGATTTCTCTACACATGCTGTGCAGAACATGTTTCCTCCATGTCGAATAAGTGATAAAAATAAAGGTAAATTTTTACCAAGAATTTCAAAGATGGATTTTGTACCACAATATAGACTAAAACAACACAGATGGATGTTTTTGCATGCATCAAACATGTGAATGAATTACAGCAGGCAAGTTTAAAAGCTCTGTCATGGATTCATACTGGCTCCACTTAAACAAAAGGACATTTGCTGGTTATAGTTAAGCAGGATTAGTCTGTTGTTAGTAGCTAAAAATAAAAGTTAAAGTTAAAACCAACAAAGAAACGATTACATAAACTTGTAATCTAGTATGAGTACTAAAACATTGTGAATGAGCTAAATATTATATAAATATATGACAAACATATTTTATGTTATAACGTTTGTGACAAAAAATAAATTCAAAACAATTAAGTTTTAATGTATTTATTTATTTTTCTGGAGATTGTTTAGCTTTGAGGACCTGATTCTTGGGAGTATCTGACAGAAAACATAATAAAGGACGTACAGTAAAAGACAGATGAACGTGTGTATGCCTCCAACCAGCTGGCGTGCCTGTGAGCTTGATAGAAATGTACGAGCACACGCATGTGGGAGGGCACGCTGTCAAAATTGGGCGGCTCATTATTCCATTACCGATATGCAAATTTTTGTCTTGCAATGATGTACGCGTTAGCATCAAACCAACGTCATCTGTTTAGGAAAGCTCACGATGATGTAACGAGAGTAAAATAATAATAATGGATCTATTTGTTTTTTTCGTCACTTGATTTTTTTTTACCAGCCGGCGACACATAAATCAGAGGAGCATCAGCGGCGTTTTCTAGAGCCTCGTGAAGCTGCAGGGACATTTGGTCTTTCATGAACTGCTTTTATAGTTTCCATAATTACAGGAGGAGGTCATTAATGTGTACACAAAATGCAGCTAATCGTAGCTCACAGAACTCCTTTTCACTGTGGGAGCTTCCTAACATAAGGGGGACCATCTGCACGGCCATTAGTCCTTACAGATGGTAGTTCCTGACAAACTAAGTGGGCAGTGATTGGTAGAATGTACGAACACAATCCTACCCACATGGAATGGATTGACAATGAAAACTGAGCAATTAGGACTAACCAGTTGTACAAAAACAATTCACATTCCCCAAAAGAACAGTCACAAAGTTAGACAAGATCCAAATATAGCCACACCACTATGACATGAGTACAAACTGGTATAGAAGAGTGAGATGAGTCAAGTCAGGGAACGTCTTTCAGAGACTAAGAGCCAAATGCAAAATGATATGTAATTATGTGACACATGTTTGAGAAGTGTTAAATATGTGCATACAAGTTCATTTTAATTACAAATACTGGTAAATGTTCTTGTGTCTACAGCTGTGTGCAGCTGGAAGGTGGAAACCTTCTTATGTGTTAAAGATACACACAAATTAGCATCATGTAGTGTTTACACTTAGCTCTGTACAGAATCAGCTTTGGTCTGTAAATACATGCTGGCCTTCATACAAACACAGTATGTTTTACAGAAAGACAGAAAACCAAGCAGAAGGCGATAAATCCCCTCTGAAAAGCCAAATTAATTAAACAATTTTAACACTTAATAAGAAGTGTATGGTTGTTGTGCAGGTTTGGCTGAAAACATTACATGAACATTTTTTTTTGTCCTCTTTCGTGTCCCGTAGGCTTTGATTCATCCAGGCTTAATTATTTACAGCAGCGCTCCAGCAGCCACATCACAAGGAATAACTAATAAATGGGCCAGCTCCAGAGGCCATTATGCACAGCTTAACCAATGACGGCGCTAAAGACGAGAGCACCTAGTCGACTACTCAGAGCCGCCAAATTGATCAAAAATCACAAACTGAAGCACACTGGTTCATCATTTTCTCTGACTGATGACATCTGATGAATTGACTGATGCTAGAACATGATGCCCTCCGGTTTAAAATAGAAAATTGAAGATTGTTAGATTTTCTTCAAAAATCTGTTTAAAACTACTGTACTTACTCAAAGTTAAGGGAAGGATGCTGAGGATTTTTTTTTCATTCAACCTTTATTTAGGCAGGTTAATCTCATTGAGCCTCGAGGACTCATTTACAAGAGAGACCGGTCTACAAACTAAAGAATGATGACAACAGCAACAGTAGATTTTTCTTGAGCAATCAACAATAGACAATCAAAAGAGAGTTTCTGTATTGAACGCCTTTTTTGATGAATCATAAGAGAGACATAATTTTTTTTTGACAAGTTAAAACAAATATATAAAAGTAGCAAAACAGACAGATTATAAGGTAGATGTAGAAAATCAAAAACAGGAACATGTCTGCATTGGTTTTTGCCAGGATTCCAACAGATTCTTAAAGCCCCACTGACATGATTTTTTTTTAATTTTCATAAAATTGCTCAAAATATATATATTTTATCATTTAAATATGTTCGTTTTTGCAAACAAAATGATAAATCACTTTAATTTTGCTTTAAAAGTGATTTTGAACTTCAAGCCGTGTTTAATCATGGGAAATCCGATTACACACGAACGCACCATCTGTGACGTAACACCGGGCAGAGCTCTGGGCTTGTCACAGTGCGCGGGTATGAGCAGCTCCACATGAAGGTAAGTCTGATACAGCATCAGACCTAAATTAGATCCTGTTGTTTCTTGTTCCATCACCCAAACTATTTTCTGCTTCCCAAAATGAAGACAAATAGCTCAAATCTTCACATAGATTGATAAATTCGTCGGGTTTTAAATTGTCCGCTATTAAAGAGACCAGAGCCCTCTGCCTCTCACTACGTCACAGATGGTGCGTTCGCGTGTAATCGGATTTCCCATGATTAAACACGGCTTGAAGTTCAAAATCACTTTTAAAGCAAAATTAAAGTGATTTATCATTTTGTTTGCAAAAACGAACATATTTAAATGATAAAATATATATATATTTTGAGCAATTTTATGAATAGTAAAAAAATCATGTCAGTTGACCTTTAAAGCCATTTAGAGAAATCAAGGTCAAGAGCTTCAGATCTTTTTGTAAGATGTTCCAGGAATATAAGTACAATAAGGACCTAATAAATGTGCAGGGGACGTCATCGACAAAAAAGTGAAGCGAGGCTGTGTGGTGGAAGAGTTGGTTGTTGCCTCGCAGCAAGAAGGTCATTGGTTCGAGTCCAAACAGGAAACTTGCTGCATGGGCTTCCTCTGGATACTCTGGTTTTCTCCCACAGACCAACAGCAGCATGTTAGGTTAAATAGATTCTATATAGGCCCCGATCATGAGTTAGAGTTCTGTGTGTTCTTGTGATGGACTGGCGACCTGTTCAGGGTGCACCCCACTTGTTGCTCAATGGCTCCTGGACACATCAGCTCTCCACGACTCTGAAAAAGGATCAAGTGGGTATAGAACAAGGTTCTCCAAATCTGTTTAGTTTGAATTGGCTCATCAGGTCCAACTTTTCTTTATTACTTTGTGATCCGGTGGACAAGAGGAAGCTGAGGTCCGTTTAAAGGAGCTGGAGGCGGCGCACCCGAAGACGCGCCACTGAAGAGCCTAAAAATAAAACTTTTTTTTTTAACCCTCATTCCTTGTCTCGTGTCCATTAATATGTTACGCGCCTTCGGGTCGTAACACAGCCAAAGTGGTTCAAAACATCAAACAAGCTGAAATTGTTGTGGCTCCTTGATAGTCTGATGAAGCCTTTGGATGAAGGATGAATCGTAAAAAAATAAAATAAAAAGTCCAGAGGACAACTGACAACTTTGATGGATTTTTTTTTAACCTGGATTATTGATTGCTGAACATGAACTTAATGTTTAGTTGTATGCATTCATAAATTACAGAGTCCTTTATAGTGTGACTCTGCTGTGATCGTAACAGTGGTCAAGATGTATCCATAGAGACAACAAGGTAACAATATTAAGAATTATAATAAAATAAAATACAAACCAATGTTCTGTATAAAACCTGCTGATGTTTGTGGACAATTCTCTTTTAAAAAGACGTACAGGTAACCCCCGACCTACGACCCCATCGACCTGCGAACCACGGGACCTACGAACATATCATATTTAATAAAAATATGAATAAAAAAAAAAAAAAAAAAAAAATATTTTTTTGTGTTTAAATGTTCTTAATTTCATGTGTACATCACTTTGTTGCAGCTCTGGTTGTTTTAAAGGCTTTATAAATAATAATTATGATAAAAAAGATCATTTCTGATCATTTTTGAGCAATTTTTGAGCAATATTGGTGTAGTGATACACCTAGCCTCTGATATTTCTGTCTTGACCTTCAAGTACACCTCTCTACACCTCTCTGAATCACTCAGTGTTACACTTCTTGAAGCCCTCAAGGAGACAGATGGACACTTATATATTTTTACAATTATTATGAATTAATGGACACTAATTAATCAGATTGAACTTTCTCTTTAATGTGTGTTAATTCAGAATTGATCAAACAGTATTTTTGTCATTTCAATGATGATTTTACTAAGCTGGTATATTTTAAATATGACAAAGTTAAGAGAACATCTCAGAATGATCGTGCTTTAAACTGTCTGCTCTATGCAGAATGTGTCTAAAGTTGAATGAACAATTCTTCGTATTTGTTTGAACTGTTTTTGTTTCGAAGGAGAAGTTCTAGACATAACTTAATCTTCGGTCTCCCGTCCGTTCTAAAAACAATTCATCTGTGCTTAAACAGAGAGTGCTCTGTTTTCACACCTGCAGGTTTTTGTTTTGTCTCCGTGCTGGGACTCAGTTCTCAGCACTCACTGGGTTTTGGAGTTCTGAGGGAGAAGGGAAGACGCACGGACGTTTTTCTCCAAGCTGATGTACGTTCCGGCCAGGCACCAAAGGCCCACGTCTTCAGCAAAGGTTCAAACAGCACGTCAGCTGTGAACCACTTCGAGTGTCACAGCTCCAAGCGGTGACACTCTTTCTGAAGTTATCTTGAACAAAACCAGAACCAGGCATCACTCTGGGAGGCCGACGCAGACTTCACGAGACCGTGGCAAGATGAAAGTGGTCGCCTGTAAAACGCAGCAGCCTGCGCGTCTGGCTTGACTAATTTACCGGAGTTGAGACAGGATCATCTTCACGAAGGTAAAAGTGTTTCATCACGGGACGGACGTCCAGCCGAAACCAAGCAGAGGGTGCCATCACTGGTTAAACATCTCAAGATAAGATTCAACCATTTCATTTCAATCTTTTATCTTTCCTCCTTAAACTCCTCCTTATGTTTATTTTCATCATGGTAAACTTTAAGTAATGTGCCAACAGAAAGGTCCAACTGTCTGTTTGTTTTAATTTGAATTCTTGTCAACGTAGTTATTAAATCAGAGCTAATATCGATACAAATGTTTTAATGTAATTCTTGTGATAGTTTCAATAAAAGGTCTATTTTTTTGGTAGACCAACATAAATTGAAGTCTAAGCGTGAAATTACATTTCTTGTCTAATCACAGTAAAAACAACTTAGTATCGGAAAAAGGAAGAACTCGCTCTTTGGTGGCAGTTTGTGCAAGATTAAAGTCTGCTAAACTGCGCATCTACAATAATAGTAAATCAGTAAGTGTTTAAATACCTTACTCTACATTTATTACTATTATTAATCTATTACAATTGGTGGCTCGTCCGAGTTCCTGGAACGTTTATTAAGTTGTTTTGTGTAGCTTGTTGTTACGGTGTTTGTTGGCATTAGTTTACATCCTGGTTTTGGGCTTGTAAGAATAGTTTTGGCTGGTGAGTGTCCGGGAGTTGCTAAAAGTGGCATTGTCTGGATTATTTTCCCGTTAGAATTATTTGTTCATTCACATTTGAACGTATGCTTGGAGCGGGTGCGTGATAAATGTTTTGTCTGTGCTTGTGAGACGTTTCATTACGTGTCACGAGGCTGCATGCATCTTTCATTGTTGTGACCGCCGAGTCACGATCCTGTTTCATTCTATTACATCTGCGGTTTATTGTTGAAGGTCTGTTTCACATATATGCTGCTCCATTAAGTGCCTTTTTCTGTTACAACGTGTTTGCCGAGGTACGGGAAAACCCTCTCCGCTAGTTTGGACCGGACTGTGTTCTGGTTCCGTTCGACGTAAAGTCCGTTTGTTGTACACAGTTAGAGTGCTGCCTCCCCTGGGGGCGTGAGAGCTAGCGTGGTTGTGTTTGAGCTCATTGACAGTATTTTCTGCGGTGTAAAAATGCGTTTATTTTGTGAAAGAGGAGTCTAGAACCTTGGGTCGAGCTATAAGCTAACGGTACCGAGACAAGATGGCTGCTTAAAACGCTGTGATTGGTCCATTGTGTGTCGCGTTCAAGAACGTTGGTTTCTGTAGACTCTGGTTGTCAGATTCATTTTTGCACACATTTCTAACAGTTTATTTGTGTTGTTTGAGTTCTATGCGCGTGATATCGTCGAAGACTGGCTTAACCGCGGTGTTTTGCGATATTTATGACTGTTTAGAACGTTGAAAAGACCGTTCCACGCTTTTGTTCGACCGACCGCAGGTCCGTGAACACACCGCTCGAACGGCACGTCACTAGTGGGTGGCGTTAGGTTTGGAAGACACAGTTTCCCATGAACACTTGGGTTTTAGAACTACAGTTCTGTCTTCGCTGTGATTGGTCGATTACGCTGTATGTGTTGACGCATGCGCAGTGGGTGAAGCCCCGCTCCTCGTCACTTTTCACTTCAGCTACTTGTCCCTGACGAGTTTCCGTGCTTGTTTGTCCATTACTGTCATTAAAAAGACTGTTTAATCGCGGTGTTTTTGAGATTTTAGTGGGTGGACAGAGCCGGTTGCTCTGAAAACTGCCGATCGCCATGTGACCAGGTCACGTGACGCCGATTTTGCCGGTTTTATGAGGACCGACCTTATTTCTTTTAAACGCAGTTTAAATGGTTTCACAGTTCAACCGATTTTGCTCACATGATTTCGTTTTTGTGAGCCTGGGTTCTAGAGCTTATCACGTTACGCTTTAGATCTGTCTGATTGATGCTTTTCATCCGTGTTGGATGTCTGTGTGGGCTGAAAGCTACGGCTGCGCTCACTGGTGATAACAGCGCCTCTATAGCGGTCAGATAGAGAAATTACAGTCGCTGTGATAAACTCACTTCCAGCGCTGTGACCCCTGCTGGTTACATTAGAAGACGCAGTCTTCCTGTAATGTGTACATCTTAAATGTTCCTGTTTTAAACGGGAAACATTTTGAGAATATTGTACTCACAGCACACTTGAATTTGATTTTCACATATAATCAAATGTTGATGGCAGAACAGTTACACAGATTTAATACAGACATGTATGTTTTTAGATAAAACTTAACAGTTTATCTTTAATTCTGTGCAAAACTGGCTCTCTGTCCCTATTTTTATTTTAAACTGAAAGTTTAAAATAACACACATGAGGCTTCTTTTGTTTTGATTTTCACAAAAATCTCACAACGACAGCCGTTTTGTTTGACCTTGTCACAGGTCGACAAATTACTAGACATCACTGATTTTTATTTCATTTAACATCTTGGATGTTTTCTGAGCAGCTCATACACTTTGCATATTTGCAAGCTGCGATATGAGACCAACTTTATTTGATTTTTCACAGAACATCAGTACAAAGATGGACGTTCAAACAGGTGAACCACCTGAGGGGGGCTCCTCTCCTATCTATCCTAGATGGATGGATGGGGGCCTTGGGATTCCTGCCCGTGCTCCCCGCATTTTGGGGGAATCTGCCTCATCGTATGCTAATTACTTAGCTGCTAGGAACGTCCATCAGGATAAGTGGGAAAATCCCCTGTCATTCTACGACAGGCTAATCTCGGTCTACTCCGGGGGAAAAACTATTCCTGGATTAGAGGAAAATATGGAGTTTAAACGTCTTTTCATTATGAATCTTATGCCTTTTCAAATGAAATGTGTTCATTTCAAGGTTGATTGCAAAAAAGATTCCATGGAAGTGATAAGACAATATGCTGCGTCAGTTTTTGAGGCCGAAATACAACCTAGGATACCATCAGAGGTTTGTACAGGTCAAAAGGTCACATCCCACTCGCAGGAAGTAGTAGAGGTTCCCTCTCCTTCAAAGTGCGAGAGGTCACAGGTTTTTCATAATAACATACATCAGCATGGTGCTACGAGCTGTAGGAGTTCTGAACCCCCTGCCCCTCAGGTTGAAAACCTTGAGAGGAGCAGAGAACCACACAAGGTAGGTGTTCGCCCTCCAGATGAACCCAGATGGTCCGGATCGAACCAAAAGAGTTCTCTCATGGATCTCACTGTGGGTGAACTTCGAGAGATGTTGATGTCTGGGAACCGTGACCCTTTGAAAAGTGGTCTGTCCCGACATGTACCCACGAGAGGCGGCCCTCCTGCCCCTGCCCCTCGAACTGCACAGTTTGAGACATGCAATGAGTCACACATGCTCCAGATTATGGAAGCGGCGCCTCCGCGCGAGGACGTGACTGAGGATGTGGTTTGTTTGTCGAATGATTTGAATGTTACAGTGGTTGACCAAGCTGACACTACGTATGACGTTGTCCTTGATGATAACACATACAACCTTGTTCCACCTGATGAAGCGACGCGCAGCACTGCCTTTTGCAGCAACTCAGTGCACACAGTTGACATCAACAACGTCAACACTGACATAAATGCTGACAGCAAACAAATTGCTGATGATCAGCGTACTAAAAGTCCAGATGCTGACAGCAAACAAATTGCTGAAAATCCGCATCCTGAAGGTCATGTGGCAGACTGCCATCATGATGCTGACAGCGACGATGATTACACAGACAGAGTCACACGTACACAGAAACGTGTGGAAAAACCTGAACGGTTTCTGTGTAACTTTATAAAAAGGGGGATAGCTAAGAGAGCTTACCTCCCACTCACATTGGAAGGGGTCCTAGAGCAAGAAGCGCTCCTGGTTAGCGGCTCAGACGTGTCTATCATGTCAGCCAAACTGTTTGAGGAGCTAAGGACCGCCGCTAACGATGTTGACAGGCAAATACCCTTTGTGAAATACACTTATGGTGAGCAACAAGGCCTCGCAAAGACGAGAACAACCCTAATAGCCATGGTTCACATGCAGATTGGCGAGATGTCACTATACCACCCGGTATATGTGTCTGAACTTGACTCACTCCGGGCTCCATTTGTGGTTGGCCAAGATTTTATAAATCGCTTTGAAGCGATTATAAATTATGGCAATCAGACAATGTGGACCACAGTGAGCAGTCCACTGCCAATCGTGGTACCTCCCCAAGGTCAGGACACTGACTGTCTAACAACAGGTACCGCTGAGGTCACATGGGATTCCCCAACCGAGACCGCAGACCCGGTAAGTGAACCTTCAACTACAGGTGAGACAGAGGAGACTCAACAATTGGACCAGACTCTGGCCCATCACGAGGACCTCCTCTGCGAGCTGACACCTTCAGCACTCCCTGACCACTTCCTACCACAGGTGGAAGAGGGTGTGGAGATCCAAGAGTCCCACACCGATGACGCTGTACTGTCCTGTGGGACAGGTAATTCGGCATACAGCCAAGCTTTCAGTGAAGTCTTGGTTCAAGGACATCTGAGCCCACGTAGTGACAGTCTACAACACGCTGACAGTCACTTGGACTTCATTGTTACTGATTTTGAGGACCCCTCCTCAAACAAAAGGGGGGCAGACTCACACTTCCTACCACAGGTAGAGGACGGTGTAGAGATCCAAGGATCACACACCGAGAACGCTGTGCTGTCCTCTGGGACAGGTAATTCAGTCATCAGCCAAGCTTTCTATGAAACCTTGGTTCAAGAGCATTTGAATCTAGAACTACTCAGAGATGACATAGTTCTTACAGACTCAAAGAGCACCTCTTCATTCATGAAGTGGGAAGACATACATCACAACGACAGAGACGCGCCTGCGACGGCGCCGACAGTTGTGACACACCTGCATTACGCAGAAAGAGGTAAACGTACAGAGGTACGTTGGCCGAGACCTATAAGGTTCCTGTACAAGGTTCCCCATAAACTGCGCGAACAGCTTAAACTAAACAATGGCATCCTAACTCGTGCCCATGGACGGACGTCCACACCCGTGTGCTTGGTCCCTCATGACCACAGGGGGGTGATGTTAGGCCATGCCCATGTCAAGGACAAAGATTTCAATAACCCCACAAACGACAAAGCTCTCGCAAACTCAAAGACTTCATGGGAAAACAAGGTCGTCCAAGCACAGGATAGTAAATAAACTAAACAGTTTAAACTATACTAGTTGCGAAGAGAAACCGTTCCAACTAGAACTTAGAAACGCTAAGAATAATAACCACAACAAAAAACTAACCTTAACAACCGTTTAAATCTGGAGGATTTAATTGACATCGGTTATAAAGCTAAGAACTGTTTTTCTTGTGTGAAACACGTTGGAATCTGACGACCAGAGTGAGTTTGACGTAGTGAAACGTTGTTTTTAGTTGCTTAATTGCTACTTTTGTGTTATTGAAGTTGTTATTGTTTTCTGAACACTCCCAGCCAAAAGAGGTTTTGATTGTTGATAAGTTGAAGACTTAAATGGATTTTAACTATGCCAACATGCTGTTCATTTTGTTAAAGATCTCAATCTTTGAAGAGTCATTGTAGATTAATACTACTTAAGGTACTATAATCTACACTGATCTCCCAATCATTTAGGTAGAACCGTTTCGATCGTTTCTATTCTAGATCTATTCATTTTGATGAGTCTCGCCATAGACTTCAAAATTTTTAGGGATTACCAAATCTTGCGTCGTTCGTCTAAAAGACAACAGACATTTAGACCAAACTAGTTTCATTTTTAATTTTAGTTTAACCTAAACTAAATAATGAATGGAGGAATAGTTTGAAAGAAGAGGCCTTCGTTACAGAAGCCCTCCACATTTCTATAGGTATAGATCCCTATATCTGATTTTTACAGCATTGATCCACCCCTTAATTGGTAATTTTAGCTGATCTAATCCATGATAGCTTACATACCAGGTGCATATAGGTAAGGCTTAATGTAGAATCCCAATCATAAGCCCACCTAAAACCACATAATTGCATGACACATTGAACCAGGGTGGCACCGACTGGAAGCCATCCAGCCTGCAACCTTCGATGTGGGGACCTGCTGATCCAACGTTGGTCTTCAACCTTCATCCAAGGCCCGCCTCCTCTGCTTCAATCGAGGGATCCCCTCTACATGCTGATTAAAAACCATTCTTGCTGATGAAATCAATAACCCCCATCGTTGTGGATTTACCGTTGTGGATTATAAGACTTTGTTTCCAAGGGATCACAGACTCAGTTTTCCATGGGTTAACAGACTATGTTTCCAAAGGATTAAAAGCTTGCCGCAAAGGGATTACCTACGAACAGTATGGAATTTCCAAAAACATTATGGGAGTATAATTTTGAACTTTTTGATTTTTCTTTTTCCATTTGCTGGATTACATAGAGGTCAGAGACATTCGGTGGTATCCTTTCGTGTTGGAACTCATCTCCAAGGACAGGCGATGACTTCCAAAAAGGGGGACTGTAGTGATACACCTAGCCTCTGATATTTCTGTCTTGACCTTCAAGTACACCTCTCTACACCTCTCTGAATCACTCAGTGTTACACTTGCTTGAACCTCAAGGAGACAGATGGACACTTATATATTTTAACAATTATTATGAATTAATGGACACTAATTAATCAGATTGAACTTTCTCTTTAATGTGTGTTAATTCAGAATTGATCAAACAGTATTTTTGTCATTTCAATGATGATTTTACTAAACTGGTATATTTTAAATATGACAAAGTTAAGAGAACATCTCAGAATGATCATGTTTTGAACTGTCTGCTCTAGACAGAATAAGTGTCGAAAGTTGAAGGAACAATCCTTCGTATTTGTTTGAACTGTTTTTGTTTCAAAGGAAAAGTGCTAGACATAGCTTGCTTTTGGTCTCCCGTCCTTTCTACAAACAATGAATCAGTTCTCAAAACAAAGTACTGACTTTGTGCACATGCACCTGCATCTTCTCACGTATGTTTTCTATGTTTTGTCTACCCTATCATCTGTCACTCAAACTCACTCATTTGCAAAGTCAAACCCTCTCTAGGGGTGCAACAACCAATCAGCAGGAAGTATGTGACTAAGTCACACCCCCTTCTTAAGGGGCACTTCCTGGATTTTGGTTTAGTGTTTCGAGGAGAACGAACTGCCAACCGGCTCTCCCTTTGGGAAAAGCTGGAGACGCCCCGGTCATGTGTCAACGACCCACGTCCCAGCTGGAGTTACAGTAAAGCTTACTGTAACTCGTCACTCATTTCTGGAAGAATTTGTTTTCTAAAGTTTTATTTTGAAAGTTCAACCAGTGCGATTGGAGTCTGTTCCTGCCGGTGAAAGCGTGCTACCGCTCGTCTGACCCAGTCATACACGCTCGAAGTCATCTGGACGCTCACTGGACCACACAGTCCGTTAGTGTCCACAAACTTCTCAGTCCTCACCTCGCAAGACGTCTCGTCACCAGGTAAAGAGGCTTTGCTTGTATGCTGCACGTGTTGGAGGCTCAGCCTGATCCGTATGGGAAAGCTTGCCACCCTGGTTGGTTCAAAGTAAACAACTTTGGTTAACTTAGCTCCAGAACTCCTTCCTCCTATTTCTTATTTTTCATAAGCTATTAATATGTTTGTTTTCATCATGGTAAACTTTAAGTAATGTGCCAACAGAAAGGTCCAACTGTCTGTTTGTTTTAATTTGAATTCTTGTCAACGTAGTTATTAAATCAGAGCTAATATCGATACAAATGTTTTAATGTAATTCTTGTGATAGTTTCAATAAAAGGTCTATATTTTTGGTAGACCAATATAAATTGAAGTCTAAGCGTGAAATTACATTTCTTGTCTAATCACAGTAAAAACAACTTAGTATCGGAAAAAGGAAGAACTCGCTCTTTGGTGGCAGTTTGTGCAAGATTAAAGTCTGCTAAACTGCGCATCCAATAATGGTGGCGCAGTAAGTGTTTAAATACCTTACTGTACATTATTATTCAATTACAGAGCTTTGGAGCGTGACGTCACTGGTCCGTGGCGCACAGCATTATGGTCCACGGCTTTATTATTATGGGATAGAATTTGGTCGATCCGCCATGTTTCCGGGTCGCTAAAATAAGCTTTGTCGCTTGTTTTTTGGGGGTAAAATCTAAGAAGGTTTTAACAGTTTTGCAATAGTCCGAACTTGCTCTGTAATTGGATGAAATGTTTGGTCACACGGCCCAAAGGTAAAAAGATAGAAAACGGACTTTCTGTTTCCTGTTCGCTGCTGGAAGCAGCGCGAGGGAGCTCATGTGTCGGACCTAACAAAAAGGAGATGAATGTCCTGATATCAGCGGTGACACGTCCTGATATAACTTTCTCCATGTCCCAAAATAACTGCTAGTTTGTTCCAGACACTGGTGAGTGTATAAATTTGTTTTGTTGGAGTTGTGCCATAATTTTTTGCCACAATTTTGTCCGGGTGTTTAGTTAATAGAAGTGGGTCAGCCTAGTTTAGGTTGGGTTTATATTTTTTATATAACGTCTGATTTTAGACAGAGTGGACAGCTGTGTTATTGTGAAATAAACTGTTTAAAGTTTCTAGTGTTGTCACTGTTACTGTACTGTACTGATCTGTGTTCTGATACATCCTTGTCAAGGCAAAACTTCATATGAAATGAATTAAACTCCAGAAGAGCTCAGTGAAGCTGCAGATGGAGGAGCAGGGACCAGCAGCTACAAATACACTGTCAATGTTGCTCAGGTAGTACCATATAAAACAATTTATTCATGCACCAACAGAAAGGTAGTCATCTGTTGCAGGAGAACAGGTCAGAGCTGAATAAAAACCAGCTGGAAAAAGTAAATTTAAAGTATTAAATATTATACAGGACTTCCTTGTTTTGTCATCATTGTTTAACACTGTTAGACATTTTTCTGCAAGCATAAAAAAAACCTCACAATTTCAAAGGTTCAATTAACATTAATGTGTGTCCAGCATCTTTGCCATTTTTTAATGTGTCACATAAAACTCTTGTCTAATACCCTGTGCCTTTTTCTCTCCAAGGGGTGGACGACGCATCAAGCTCATAACAGAAGCTGTGAATTCATGTGGAAAGTGACTGGCTGCATGAGAAACAAATACATAATGTTACACAGAACTAGACCAAACAAAAACAAACAAAACAAAAAATATACATATATTTGCTGCACTCCTTGTTTTGAAATATTTGTACAGTTGAATAATAACATAAGTGGTTGTTTTTTCTCATTTAATAAAAATTAATGTGGTAAACATTCATGAAACATTTGATTCAGCACTAACATGTAAACATGATGAAATTGATCAGATTTTATAGTAAACATTTGATGTATTAACATATTTCATTAACAGGGATTAAACCTGTCCAAATAAAAGTTGAATGAATTTCAGGTAAGAAATAAACTTGTAATGAAACAGATCCATTTTGAAGTAAACGTTTGATGTAATTAAACATTTCCAGTAAAATGTGATGAACATGTGAGTTAATACATTTTATAGAAACATTCCTACACAAAAATGTGCAAATATAAGTCAACAGCATGCTTTACATAATTATGTCTCCCTTGAAGTACAAGCTCTGAGAAATATCTTTAGGAAGCTTCATGCTTTCTGTAGACGTCCAGCCATGTCTGTGTGGTCCACACAAGGTCACAGTGGTTTGATTATGCACCTGTGCAGAGTGGGTGATGCTTCTGCAGGTAAACTTCATCTCCTGCCTCCAGCTGCTGGATGCTGCATGTCTTGTATCTGTGAGGGAACTTTCTCCAGGCAGCAGTGATCACACTGAGTCCATCAGGAGATGCTCCAAGTTCAGGAGTTGGTGTTTATGATGAAACCACATGCTTTAACTTTAAGATTTTTTTTTTTACTGCTAGCTGTATTTTAATGTAGGTGTTTTGATGATTCACACACCATTTTATTTCTGTGTGTAGACACACTGTTACTCAGCATGACCCACGGTGTTCTGGTGGCTCAGAGTCAGAGAGCAGAAACTGTGAACACAATTAAAATGGTGAATGAATAGACAGAAACAATCTATAATATATATGCATCTTAATACATATACTGTATGTAGCGATTATAGTAATCTAATCAAGATTTGAAGTCTACCGTATTTTCTGGTGTATAGGTCGCACCGGTGTATAGGTTGCATTGTCCAGTTATCACCAATAGATTGGAAAAAATCCCTAGATAGGTCGCACCGGTGTATAGGTCGCACCTACGTTTAGCTCTGCTGCAAATGTCTGCCACAGGAGCGCACAGCAAGGCTTTTAAATGGTAAATGGTAAATGGAGCTTATTTATATAGCGCGTTCCAGCCCCCTGTGAGGAGCCCCAAAGCGCTTTACAATACCAGCCATCCACCCATTCATTCAGACATTCATACACCGGTAGTGGTAGCCTGCCTTGCAAGGCGCCATCCAGACCTACCGGGAGCAACTCGGGGTTAAGTGTCTTGCCCAGGGACACAACAACACATGGTGGGCGGATGCGGGATTCGAACCTCCAACCTTCCGATCAGGGGTCGACTGCCATTACCACTACACCACGGCCGCCCCATAAGGCTTAAGAAGATTAACACTTAAAAACAATTATTTGTTTGATAAAAATTATAGCAAATTTGTGTCTGAGCTGAACTTTTCCTTAATAAATGAACGTAATTGTGAAATGAGCTGGATTTAAAAGTTTGTTTTGCCGAAAGTGATAACAAGCCATATATAGGTCGCACCGGTGTATAGGTCGCAGGCCTTGAAAAAACCATAAAAAGGTGCGACCTATACACCGGAAAATACGGTACATGTTATTAGACATGCTCAAGTCATTAAAAATAAGGTAATTTTCAACTTGGACATTTGTAATTTAGTTAAAAAACATACTTTAAAAATCAAGTGTTCTCAGTTTTTAATACTCATAGCATACAGAAGGTTGTTTGATTCTGAAAGAAATGTATTTTAATAATTTATGTACAATTAAGGAGCCAAAAACAACGTACCTTCAACGTATTTACAATCTGGGGGCTTTAAAAATGTCCAAATCATTTACCCAGCTGTTCATAGATTGGACCAGCTCTCCCAGTGACTTGTAATTATAAAAATTATTTGTGGTGTAAACACTGACACAGACTCTGCTAAAATGACTGGGAATGTCAGTGGAGGCAAGTATTACTTGGGTCTTTTCTTTTTTTCTGACCAGGAAAAATGGCGGTCGAGACGGGAACGCCCCCGACACGCCCCCTCACGGTCACGTGTGCTCCAAAACACTATAGGCAATAGCTGTCCATGAGGGATCTAGTGTTTATATATGATATCTATGCATTCAAGAGCTGATCAGCTGGTTAACTACAGCAGGAACTTTATCCTGCAGCAGTAAAGGTTGCACAAAGCTGCAGGAGCAAGCTTTTTCTGCAGCTTTGGGCTGCACAAATGTACAACAGTTGCTAAATAATTTAAAATAATTTATTTTAAATAAAATGTTCATGCCGATTATGCAGCTCATCCATCAGTCAGCCAATTGTGTGTATGCCCACTCTTATTTTGAAAAACCGAGATAGAGCGAATCTGCCATAAACAAACCATGAAGTACCAAGGGACAACTGAATTATATTATTATTATTATTATTATTATTATTATTATTATTATTATTATTATTATATAAATAATAATACCTGTGATGGACTTGCGACCTGTCCAGGGTGTACCATACCCCTTGCACAATGATAGTTTGACATGGGCACCAGTGACCCCCATGACTGAAAAAGGAAGAAGCGGGTAAAATATCATGGATGGATAATAATATTTATAATAATAGTTATTTTTAATTGATTAATTAATAGTACTAATACTGATAAGTATTAATAATAACAATTATTATTATTATTGTCATTATTATTATTGTTATTATTATTATTAGTGGTAGTAGTAGTAGAATGAATATTATTTAATGATTTAAAAATAATTAATTAATCAGTTTTGTCATGTCTAAACTTTTAATTCAATTTTAAACTTTTAATTTGCTACTTCAGCTTGCTAAGACGTCAGAAAAATAAAATACTTCTGCTAACAAGCAATAAAATAGTTCTTAGATTAAAAAAAGAAATCATTCAGCACTCTGTCTGTGACATTTCTGTAGAAAATGTTTATTTTTGAAATTTCCTTAGAACTTTGTTGCTAGGTAACATCAAAGAGGCCAAGTGTTCCATGATAGCCTTTGTAGTGTTCATCTGTGGGCAGAGCTTAAATCATTCATGATGATGTTGAATGACGTAATCAAAATATGATGTCACTGATGATGTCATAGAATAAAGGTATAAATATAAGCTGGACTGATCTCTGGTTCATTTCTGTTGGAAAAGCAAAGTGAACGCATCTAGTCATTTTTGTTCTTGCGGCATAAACGATTCGTTTTATCTTACTTTAGAAAAGTGTTTCATCGTGAAAACAAAAAGAACGATGCCTTCCCGCAAGCAAAGAGGAAACCGTTTATTACTCAATGCCCTTTCTAATGTGAAAGTTAAAAATGATGGCACGCAGTCTGATGTTGATGATTCCATGGTTGAAGTGGGCGGGATGTTCTTTCCAGCTCTGCCAAGACGAGAGCCTGAAGTTCAGGCCTCTTCTTGTTCAGTTCAGCCGGAACCTCTACAGGTTCAGGTTGTGAAAGTTAAAAATGATGGCACGCAGTCTGCTGAATCAACTTTAAATGTTAATGAAGCAGACAATTCCATGTGTGAACTTGGGAGGGTTTATTTTCCAGCTCTGCCAAGACGAGAGCCTGAAGTTCAGGCCTCTTCTTGTTCAGTTCAGCCGGAACCTCTACAGGTTCAGCCTGAACCTGTAGCGGAAAGCAGCTCGGTCGAAGTTACACAAAGTCAGCCGACATTACCCAAAGAAAAAAGAGTCAAACCAAAAGTACATTTGAGTAATGTACGGATCATTTATACTGACGGCGAAGAGCTTATTCGACGCACCAAGATGTATGATGGTCCAAGGATTCAAAGAGGTTCGTCCGAGCCTGCGAAGGACTATAGCGCAAGTAAAACTCTTTTCAGACCTAAAGATTCTAAGGTACCAAATAAAAAGCCTCCCAACCAGTTTCCAGCTAATGCAAACAAATTAGTTTCTGGATTTAGCTTTGCTGATGCTCTGGCTGCAAAACGCAAATCAGCTACGGCAAGTGCAGCTTCAGTGCCAGTTCAGAGTGCGTCAGTTCAGAGTCCGTCTGCAGGAACGTCAGATTCTGTTCAGAGTCCGTCTGCAGGAACGTCAGATTCTGTTCAGAGTCCGTCTGCAGGAACGTCAGATTCTGTTCAGAGTCCGTCTGCAGGAACGTCAGATTCTGTTCAGAGTCCGTCTGCAGGAACGTCAGATTCTGTTCAGAGTCCGTCTGCAGGAACGTCAGATTCTGTTCAGAGTCCGTCTGCAGAAAGCAGCAGCGCTGCTGGCCCTTCTCCACGGCCGCAGCCTCCGCAGAGTTCACACCCACAATCTTCCACTGAACAGAAAAATTCAGTTGAGAAGGTTCTGGGAGCTGCTAAAGTTACAACGGGACATCAAGAAGAGCCTACTAGAGCTGTGATCTTTGCATCTGACGTCTTTGAAATGATGATTAAAAATGACGACCAGCTTTCTGCGTTGCAAACCCAGAACGACGATCTCCAGAAACAGTTGAAGTTTCTCCAAGAAAAGGTCGAAAGAATGGTGGCAATGCATTCTGGAGACCAGGAGAAAATTTCCCAGTTAGAGACCGAATTAACTGGGGAAAAGACAAAAAGGCATGAAGCTGAAGATGCTATTAAAAAAGAGTCGGAGGAGAAAGAGTCTCTCAAAGCTGAACTGTTTCAGAAAGATTTCCAACTGTATGAAAACAACCAGAAACACAGTGTGGAAACGGACAGGCTGAAAACGGAGGCAGCAACTCTGAAACAGCGTCTAGACTCTTACAAAGCCAACACTGAAAAAGACTTGGCTGATAAGACACAAGCACTGCTGACAAGGAATGAAGAATATTGCAATGTTGTGAAAAGAAGCTATGACCTAGAAGCAGCTCTTACTGCTGAGAAAAGTAAGACAGCAAAGGCCCAGGTTCTCTTGACACAGCAAACGGAAGAAGTTTCCAAGTTAAGACTATCTCTGAAGGAAACGGACAACGTATTTGAACAAGAGCGTCAGCAGCAGAAGCAAGAGATGTCCCGTCTTGTGTCTGAACATCAACAAGCAGAGGCAACTTTGAAAGCAGCGGAGACAAAGTTGCAGGAAACATTTCATCGTGAACGGCAGGTGTGGATGGAAGAAAGATCCCACCTGTTGGCAACAGCTGCGTCACTTCAGGAGGCTTTAGACAAGAAGGAGGAAGAAAATAAAATTGCAGCGCAGAGGATCTTGGAAAGAATGACAACTTTGGAGGAACAGATGGAGAACTTGGGGAGTGGAAAGAAGAAGAAGAAGTCAAAGAAAAGACCAAACTGTTGTATCTGTTAATGGAAACACATCCATCCATACAGCAGCATCTTCAGGCTACACTCTCACTCACACCTTGAGAATCTTAACAGGGTTTTGTCCAGGAATGCTGGTTTATCCCACAAAAAAAAAAAAAAAAGATTCTACATTGCCCTTAGTGTGTGTGAAGATTTTCTACAGACTCTTCAACATTAAGTTCTATGACTCCAAGCCTTCATCTCAGCCAGCCAGCCATCCATCCATCCATCCATCCATCAGCCATCCATCCATCCATCCATCCATCCATCAGCCATCCATCCATCCATCCAGCCATCCATCCAGCCATCCATCCATCCATCCAGCCATCCATCACGGGTGTCACTTGTGTCCATATCCAGCCATCACTGTGCGAGAAACGTGGGACACCCTGGACAGGTTGCAAGTCGTCAAATGTCCTTCACAGGGACACATAGAGACAAATGAGACAAACAACCATTCACACTGACTCGCAGTTTGTGGATCTTGACAAAAAAACAAGATTCAACATTGTCCTTAGTGTGTGAGATTTTCTGCTGAATCCAAGATCGATGACTCTTCAACATTGATCTTATGACAGCAAGCCTTAATCTTTAAAAAAATAAAAAATAAAAAAATAAAAAAACTCCATGAGACGATTGTTTGTCCTGTCCAGTTTGTCTGCACCTCCCCGTGTGAATGAAGGAATAAAGGAAGGAAGGAAGGAAGGAAGGAAGGAAGGAAGGAAGGAAGGAAGGAAGGAAGGAAGGAAGGAAGGAAGGAAGGAAGGAAGGAAGGAAGGAAGGAAGGAAGGAAGGGTATGTGTGTGTGTGCGTGCGTGTGTTGTGCGTGCGTGCGTGCGTGCGTGCGTGCGTGCGTGCGTGCGTGCGTGCGTGCGTGCGTGTGTGTGTGTGTGTGTGTGTGTGTGAGAGAGAGAGAGAACAGGTCATTTATTTTTATTTTTTCATTAATTAAGAAAAAATGTTTTTTTTTTTTTTTTTAAATGCCTGGTGCATATAAATGGTTACATATAAATGGAGTTGAAATCGACAGAGTTTATGAGACAAAATTTTTAGGTATCATTCCGGATAGCAAACTTATTTGGAAGCCTCATCTTGAATATATTATAAATAAAATTGCAAAAACTATTGGAATATTGTTTGAAATAAAAGATTCAATAAATGTAAAAGCCTTGCATATTAGTATATACTCTTCCTTGATTATGCCCTACTTGTTATATTGCTCAGAAATATGGGGAAATGCAAATACAACTACAATTGACATATTAATAAATTTACCAAATAAAGCAATTAGGCTTATTAATAAAGTGGGATATTGTGAACCAACTAATAAACTTTTTATTTAAAGTAATACCTTAAAATTTAATGACATTGTTTATATAAAAATACTGGAAATAATGTATAAAGCACAGAATAAAAGTCTTCCTTCTGGAATTCAGAAATTATTTAAGTTAAGAGAGAGTAAATATAATTCACGAGGTTTGTTAATATTTGAACAAGCTAACGAGAAAAGTAAACTAAAATCTAGATATACAGTATTTCAGTTATCAGCGTGAAACTGTGGAATGAACTGAATGATGATCTCAAATTATGTGCTTTTTTGGTGAGCTTTATAAAAGCCTTAAAATGTAAAATTATAAAAGCTTATGGAGATGTTATGTAGATGTATATATGTATTGTGTAACCATGTATGTATGTAATGTGAGTATGTGTATGCATCGTATACATGCATATTTAAATATACAGTAAATATTTGTATGTGCACTAATATATATGGACAGTAGATATCTGTCATTATGTAGACTGCTGAGTCTATGAATAGGGTAGGCAAGTACTTTGTATAAGCCTTGGCTTCAGCCTATTCCTTTTTTGGTAAATTATTGATTTACCATTTTATATTGTTTTCCTTTTGGTTGTAATGTTTTTAATTTACCAAAATAAAGTTGAGTTGAGAAAGTTGAGAAATGAAATGGTTAATTCACATTTGAATTGTTTTTGTAAATGTATTTTACATTTACATTTACGGGAGGGACTCGGAGTAGAGCCGCTGCTTCTCCACATCGAGAGGAGCCAGTTGAGGTGGCTCGGGCATCTGGTTAGGATGCCTCATGGACGCCTCCCTGGTGAGGTGTTCCGGGCATGTCCCACCGGGAGGAGACCCAGAGGAAGACCCAGGACGCGCTGGAGGGACTATGTTTCTCGGCTGGCCTGTGAACACCTTGGGATTCCCCCGGAGGAGCTGCTCCAAGTGGCTGGGGAGAGGGAAGTCTGGGCCTCCCTACTTAGGCTGCTACACCCGCGACCCGACCCCGGATAAGCGGAAGAAGATGGATGGATGGATGGATATTATTGGCATGGTATCAGTATCAGCCGATATTAGCATTAAAGTTCAATATCGGATATCGACCATTCCATCAAAATAACTCGCCGATATAAAATACGACGTCAATGATAACACCCAAAAACATTGTGCATACCTAGTTTGCATGTGAAATCAGCTGGCAAAACTGAAAGTTATGCACCATAACTCATGTTCCCTGAAGGAAGGGAACGAGGTGCATCTACATACATCCATCCAGCCATCCATCACGGGTGTCACTGGTGTCCATATCCAGCCATCACTGTGCGAGAGACGTGGGACACCCTGGACAGGTTGCAAGTCGTCAAATGTCCTTCACAGGGACACATAGAGACAAATGAGACAAACAACCATTCACACTAACTCGCAGTTTGTGGATCTTGACAAAAAAACAAGATTCAACATTGCCCTTAGTGTGTGAGATTTTCTGCTGAATCCAAGATCGATGACTCTTCAACATTGATCTTATGACAGCAAGCCTTAATCTTTAAAAAAATAAAAAATAAAAAATAAAAAAATAAAACTCCATGAGACGATTGTTTGTCCTGTCCAGTTTGTCTGCACCTCCCCGTGTGAATGAATAAAGGAAGGAAGGAAGGAAGGAAGGAAGGAAGGGTGTGTGTGTGTGTGTGTGTGTGTGTGTGTGTGTGTGTGTGTGTGTGTGTGTGTGT
>JBBPBX010014353.1:0-20100 GCA_038048925.1 Garcialebias charrua
GCAGCTCGCCGCCGCCGTGCGGAGCCAGTGTAAATTCTGTCATTGATTATAATGGGTGCGTATTTGCTGCGGAGGTCGGACCGGAGCGGGGCGGAGCTGCAACGCGTGTAGTGTATTTTTGGCGTAAGTCTTCACAAGGTTGGCACACACCATTGCTGGAATGTTGGCCCATTCTTCCAAGCAGATCTCTAAAGCAGTGATGTTCTGGGGCTGGCGGTGGGCAACACAGACTTTCAACCCCCTCCAAAGGTTTTCGATGGGGTTAAGATCTGGAGACTGGCTAGGCCACTCCAGGACCTTGAAATGCTTCTTACAGCCTGGCAGTGTGCTTGGGATCATTGTCATGCTGAAAGACCCAGCCACGTTTCATCTTCAATGCCCTTGCTGATGGAAGGTTTGCACTCAAAATCTCACAATGCATGGCTCCATTCATTCTTTCATGTACACGGACCAGTGGTCCTGGTCCCTTTGCAGAGAAACAGCCCCAAAGCATGATGTTGCTTCACAGTTGGTATGGTGTTAGATGCAACTCAGCATTCACTCTCCTCCAAACACGACGAGTTGTGTTTATACCAAGGTATCATCTGACCATATGACATTCTCCCAATACTCTTCTGGAACATCCAAATGCTCTCTAGCAAACTTCAGACGCGCCCGGATATGTACTGGTTTAAGCAGGGGGACACGTCTGGCACTACAAGATCTGAGTCCCTGGTGGCGTAGTGTGTTACTGACGGTAACCTTTGTAACTTTGATCACAGCTTTCTGCAGGTCATTCACTAGGTCCCCCTGTTTGGTTCTGGGATTTTTGCTCACCATTCTTGTGATCATTCTGACCCCACGGGCTGAGCTCTTACATGGAGCCCCTGATCGATGGAGATTAGCAGTGGTCTTGTAGGTCTTCCATTTTCTGATTATCGCTCCCACAGTAATTTATTCACACCAAGCTGTTTGCCTATTGCAGATCAGTCTTCCCAGCCTGGTGCAGGTCTACAATTCTGTTTCTGGCGTCCTTCGACAGCTCTTTGGTCTTCACCATAGTGGAACTTGGAGTGTGACTGTTTGAGGTTGTGGGCAGGTGTCTTTTATACTGTTAATGTGTTCAAACAGGTGCCATTGATACAGGTAATGAGTGGAGGACAGAGGAGCCTCTTAAGGAAGAAGTTACAGGTCTGTGACAGCCAGAAATCTTGCTTGTTTGTAGGTGACCAAATACTCATTTTCCACCCTTAATTGCAAATTCTTTAAAAATCAGACAATGTGATTTTCGCATTTTCCCCCCCTCATTTTCTCATAGTTGAGGTCTACCTATGATGTCAATTACCCCGGTACAGGCCTCTCTCATCTTTTTAAGTGGGAGAACTTGCACAATTGGTGACTGACGCATTTAAGCAGTTTGTAGACTACCTTTAGGAAAATCTGACCACAACGTAATCCACCTCTCACCAAAATATAGGGCTGTGGTAAAGAGACAGAAAACTGTCAGTGAAGAAATACAAGTGTGGTCTGATATGAGCAAAGAACAACTCAAAAGAGACTGCTTCGAGGAGACCTGCAAGGATCCTAATGAACTTACAGTGAACTCTTAGTTCTGTGAGGAAAATGTGTGCACACACACACACACACACACACAAAGACGGTGAAAGTTTTTTCAAACAACAAATCCTGGGTATAGAAACATTTGAAAAACTTAATGAACAGAAACTTTCTTTTTGCGCTGGTGTTCCAAAATTGCTGTGTGAGAAAAGGAGAGTTAAGGGAGGAGATTGTAAAGGCTAAAATTGAGTTTAAAAATAAAATGAAGGGCAGATTCATTACAGGTAATGTAAGACAGGCTTGGGAGGGACTGAATATTCTAATGGGGAAGCCCAGTAAAAAAAAAAAAAAAGATGACAGCGCCAACATTTCCCAACTTTCTGTAAATGAGCTGAATTTAATTCATTCATTCAACCTTTATTTAAACAGATAAGTCATATTGAGCCTCAAAGACTCATTTTCAAGTGAAACATGTTTGGACAGACAATAAAAGTGGTGAAAAATGACACATAGGGTTTGGAGACAAAAACTTCCTAACACATTTTTAACCTCTGGTTGAAGGTCAACAGCGTGATAATGAAAAAACCGCAAGGGCGGTGAGCATGTCCAGAGAAAACACACAGAGGCACCGCAGAGTTCAGATAATATCACTCAATTCAAATAGTTCCCTCTGGATAGATCCATATACACACTCGGGGGGAGGGTGCCGAGGATGACCAATGACAAATCCAAAGAGTCCTGAAATGATGACAGAATGTTTATTCAGCTGGGCCCCTCTGAAAAGTGCATGGAAATTCCTCGGTAGGAGGGGTAGAGGCTCTACCGTAGATCCATCAAGTTTACAAAACTTCCAGGCATGTTGAGATAAGATGGCCTGTCAAGGCCAGTCTGGGAGCCAAATTCAGATAAACACAATTGTTTTGGGGACAGGGAGAACTTTAATGACATCTACCTTGAGTATGTGTCGGTCCACTCGGTTCCAAAATGCCCAAATTACATAGGGGTGGGCGATATGGCTCAAAAATTATATCGTGATATTTCAGAGTATTATCACGATAACGATAAATTTCGTGATATAACCTAAAATAAAAATAATAATAATCAAATGTATTTATTTGACTAAATTAACTTAAGATGTTGCTTTGCAGTATTATATAAAATTTTAAAAAACAACAAGGGGTAATTTTACTGAAATTACTTTATTTAGTAAAGTATTTAGTCTCCAAGTAAAACTACACCTGCACTTTAGTTTTTGTGGTGGTTTTTTTATCTATATTTTGTGCATACTTTTTCAATCTAAATAACAGATCATTTTTAAAGTGCAGGTGTAGTTTCCTAAAATAACTAGCCTAAATAAAATGACGCTTTTTTTGAGCATAAATGAAACCTACAACAAATTATATGTTGCCTTTAAATGAGCTGTAACTTCTACAAGTTGATCAGCTGACCCTGAAACTTGTTCGTGCTTCAGCTTCATCTGTTCATGCAGGAACGTGTCATTTTTTTAACTGAACTGTGTCTGATGGAGTGACTGTGGAGCCGCGCGTTTGTAACACAGTTTACAGAGGTGGACACGCTGCACCGCGGCTGCTCAGAGCGGAGCGGGGGAGGAGGGGACATTTGAGCTGTCTGTGCCTGCAGAGCAGGGGGGAGAGAAGTTGAGACGCGCGCGCGTTGTTTTTAACATTTTAGCAGTAACTAATTAGCGTTTTACACCAGTACAGACTGTTGAGTGGAGGTGCGCAGTTGTTTTAAAGCGCTCGGGTGTTAAGGGGCGGGGCGCCCTGACGTATTACATCATGAAATTAGCATATCATGATATAAGTTTTTTGCCCGGGCAAGCTTTTTATACCGGTATTACCGGTAACGATATGATATGGCCCAGCCCTAGGCCATACCAATGCATTATGCCTGAGAATAATCCCTGAAGATCTGATCCATCTTGCCAAAAGGATTTGAGTCTGGGTGCTCAAGGCATGAACTAAGCCATCATAAGGCAAGCAGCATGATCGGGTCCAAATTTGCTGCTGACGACTTCCTTGTGTGTTGATAGACCAGGAACCAGCCAAATCCAAAAAGCAGGAACCAGTTATCATAAATCCAGTCATAAATGCGTCCTTAAAATCCACAGATGGCAGCAGAGATAGACACGTCATCAAGTCTTCCAAGTCGATGAGATATCCAGTTGGGTGTGTGCCAACAGGGCAAATAGGCTCGCCTACAGCCCGTCTTCTTGTTGAAGAAATGTTATCAGTTGTGTTGAGGGACCAACTGAACAAATTGAAGTCCATAGTTATGATTCGTAAGATTTGTAGAAGAGAGGCTCTAAGCAGTTTCACAGACAGGACAGAGCAAACAAAGCGGAGAGGAAGAGGAGAACACGTCTGCCCTTGACAAGAGCAAATGTTGAATGAATTTTATTTTAGATTTGACACCATGGACTATAAGGTGGAAAGTGATGAGCTGTGTAAGAACCTTCCTTTGAAGACTCCAGTAACTATCAGTGAGCACGATGTTACAAGCCTCTGTAAATTAAAACCAAACGAGGCTACTGCCCTGATGGCCTTAAAGTCCATCTGTAAAAGACTGTGCTGCCCAATTGAAAGGTGTCGTCACACAGCTATTACAGTATCTTATCAATTTGAGAAAAGCACCAAAAGCATGAACATTTTCAATAATAAGGACAATGCCAAAGAAACAGTACGCTGCTGCACTTAATGATTTTAGGCCTATTGAGCAGACAAGTTGGTCTAGAATAAAAATGTCTAGTAATAAAAACACAAGATATTCACTCTTTTAAAAATAGCGTTTAATGATGCGCTTAGAGTTAGAAAATACTGAAAAGTTGTAGTATTTAAATATACAACACAAGGAAACACTAGCTGAGCTTCTTAAGTGTAAAGTAAGAATTGTTTTGAAGAATAATTTAGTTCAATTTACAAAATATACATTTAAATTACAGTATAACTGCAAAAAACAGCACAGCTGCCAGAATATTAGTGAATAACCTTTCTATTCAGAAACTGAATCATAGTTAACATGAACAAAAACCTTGTACAAAAAAACAATATAATTGCTTACAAAAAAGTTGAGTTGTGTGAACAAAACTTTGCCAACTCTTGCAATAAGCATTTTAAATACCGTAAGCATTACCAGCTGCTGGGTTCCCCTTACATATAGGAGAAGTTAAGATTGTTTGATGTATAAATTAGTAAACTAGAGTCCCACCAATGTGACATTTTTAATGTGAAAGTCAGATGGTAAATTTTTCAGTTGGCGACGTTGTCAAGAAAGCGTCCAAAGTCATTGTCAAAATCCCGTTCTTCTCAAAAGCACTGTCTGTTGTTGCATCTGTAAAAAATAAGACAAAAACATGGATTATTACTATGAGCACAAGAAGCTACATATACCACTTATCCCTGAACATGTAGACTTTTACAATAATTTCAATGATGTGTTAATTGAGTGTTTATTACAGGAGCGATGTGACGAGTAGTCACCATCCTACCTGCAGCAGGCAACAAACAAACACTAAAAAAGGAAAACTTTGTCCTAAAGAACCTCAAACATCTTAAACTTACAGTTTGACAAAGTTATAAATTGAGTCTTTTTTTTTTAAACACCACTTTGATATCAGATGGTTGTTTTGTTTGGGTCCATTATCACTCACTGCCATGTAACTAGCAAAACATCTAAACCAGCTGACATGAAACTCAATCATCTGATTAGGGGTGGGCAATATGGCTCAAATATTATATTGTGATATTTCAGAGCATTCTGACGATAACGATAAATTTCGTGATATATAAAAAAAAACAGAAATCAAAGTTATTTATTTGACAAAATTAACTTAACATGTTGCTTTGCAGTATTATATAAAATAAAATAAAAAACAACAAGGGGTAATTTTACTGAAATTACTTTATTTAGTAAAGTATTCAGTCTCCAAGTATTTACTGTATATATATAAAAAAAGATCCTTCTGTTATTCAGATTGAAAAAGTCTGCACAAGATATAGATCAACAAAAACCACCACAAAAACTAAAGTGAAGGTGTAGTTTCCTAGCCTGGTTATAACCAGACCCTTGTCCTTCACTTCACTTTGTACGTACTAGGGTCTGGGACTTCTCCCATAGACAACGATTTCTCCGGTAGATTTTTGACCGGACCAATCAGAGAACAGAAGGCGGAGTTTTGAACGACGTCGACTGACGTCGTCAGTTAAAATGGCTGCCGCCACGAAGGAATTTTCAAGAAAACAAGGTAAAAAACTATTATTTCTTTGCTGAGAAAAAATATATTTCTTAGCTGACGTTATATCAGAAGTGTTCCTGAGCTTAACAGTTCCTAAATCAATTCACGAAATGGTCAAATCTGCTGGATTTAAATTGTTTCGGTTTGACATTTTCCAAACAGCCTCGGGTGCGCTACGAAAATAAATTATAAAAAATCGAATTTTATCTCAAATGTTTCATCTAGGCCAACAGTCAGTAAATTAGAGCCATATAATTACACACTGGTAGCAGAAAAAATATCCACCGAGTGGTTTCTGAGCTATTTATCTGATAGCCTGGACCTCGCCAGGCTAAACTAACAAAACTCCGCCTTCTGTTCTCTGATTGGTCCGGTCAAAAATCTACCGGAGAAATCGTTGTCTATGGGAGAAGTCCCAGACCCTAGTACGAAGCAAAGTGAAGGACAAGGGTCTGGTTTTAACCAGGCTAGTAGTTTCCCAAAACAACTAAATAAAATGAAGCTTAAAGGGATTGTGACATGATTTTGTAAATTTGAATATTTGTCAGAACATATATATCTTATATCATTGAGCTCTGGTCGTTTTTGCATAATAAATTATAAATATATTAAAATTTCATTCCAAGTTATGATAGTCATTTCTCTGGGACACGCCCCTAAAATTCCGTGCATTCCGCAAAACCGTCATTTGACGTACACGTGGGGAGCCGCTGCTCAACGCGCATGTAATTAATAATGGCGGAGCATGTCGACTCAGACGAGTGCAGCATTTCTAGTATTGATCTAAGCAATTTGTCTTCAGTTTTGGAAGGTCAATATAAGTAGTAGAAGTTTTAATCTTGCTCAAATCATTTTATTGTATACTCTATTAATGGAAAACTTATTAACTTTTACGATTCAGCTTTAAAAAAAACGTGCAGGGAGCCTCGTGGCTTTGAGCACGTCCGATTGCGTTTGAGATCTATCATTTTAAGACAGTAAATCATCCAAAACCCTCATTAATAGACTCTCCCCTAATAAAAACAAACAACAGATCGTACCTGATTGCGCCGACATAATTTAAAAATACCTAAATAGCACCCCGTGTTGACTCGGTAGCTATGCTAATGTCTGTTAGCAAGCAGATGTCGGCTGATAGACCTCACGTCTGACATATATCATTTTTAAACAGTAAATCATCCAAAACCCTCATTAAATGACTCTCCTCTATTAAAAACAAACAACAGATCGTACCTGATTGCGCCGACATAATTTAAAAATACCTAAATAGCACCCCGTGTTGACTCGGTAGCTATGCTAATGTCTGTTAGCAAGCAGATGTCGGCTGATAGACCTCACGTCTGACATATATCATTTTTAAACAGTAAATCATCCAAAACCCTCATTAAATGACTCTCCTCTATTAAAAACAAACAACAGATCGTACCTGATTGCGCCGACATAATTTAAAAATACCTAAATAGCACCCCGTGTTGACTCGGTAGCTATGCTAATGTCTGTTAGCAAGCAGATGTCGGCTGATAGACCTCACGTCTGACATATATCATTTTTAAACAGTAAATCATCCAAAACCCTCATTAAATGACTCTCCTCTATTAAAAACAAACAACAGATCGTACCTGATTGCGCCGACATAATTTAAAAATACCTAAATAGCACCCCGTGTTGACTCGGTAGCTATGCTAATGTCTGTTAGCAAGCAGATGTCGGCTGATAGACCTCACGTCTGACATATATCATTTTTAAACAGTAAATCATCCAAAACCCTCATTAAATGACTCTCCTCTATTAAAAACAAACAACAGATCGTACCTGATTGCGCCGACATAATTTAAAAATACCTAAATAGCACCCCGTGTTGACTCGGTAGCTATGCTAATGTCTGTTAGCAAGCAGATGTCGGCTGATAGACCTCACGTCTGACATATATCATTTTTAAACAGTAAATCATCCAAAACTCTCATTAATAGACTCTCCCCAAATAAAAACAAACAACAGCTCGTACCTGATAGGCAGTAAGATGGTCGCTGCAGACATAGGACTCTCAGTAGGAACCCATCGGTCACAAGATCTCTGTACTTCCATTCTAGGCAAAGTTTCTCATCTTTTGGGAATTTGTGAAGGCTCACTTGTTCACTGCTGATATTAGAACACCCAAATGCGCGACAACGTGACAGCATTTTTCAAGTTACACCAAAAAAAAAAAGAGTCGATCTTTCACCAAACAAAGGGGCAAGCCAGGCTCCGCCTTATGCCCAGTGCCCACGTGTACGTCACATGAAGATTTGCATAAATTCACGGGGCGTGTCCCAGATAATTCATGGTAAAAAATTACCATAAATTGGAATGAAATTTTAATATATTTATAATTTATTATGCAAAAACGACCAGAGCTCAATGATATAAGATATATATGTTCTGACAAATATTCAAATTTACAAAATCATGTCACAATCCCTTTAAGATCTGTTGAGCATAAATGAAACCTACAACAATATATATATGTTGCCTTTAAATGAGCTATAACTTCCAGAACTTGTAACAAGGCGGCCAGCTGACCCTGAAGCTTGTTGGTGTTTCAGCTTCATCTGTTCCTGCAGGAACGATTCATTTTTCTGACTGATCTGTCTCTGATCACCTGCCTCTTGGTCCGTGGACTGACTATGGAACTCAAGAGACAGTTGAGCTGCGTGTGTTTGTACAGACAGTTTAGAGCGGGGAGACGCAGCCCGCACCGGCAGCTCAGAACGGGGTGGGGGGAGGGAGGACAGTTGAGCTGTCTGTACCTGCAGTTTAGAGCTGGATGGAGAGAAGCTGAGACGCGCATTGTTTGTTTTTAGCATTTTAGCAAGCTAGTATTGCACGTAACTAATAAGCGTTACACCAGTACCGACAGGTGGAAGGGAGGTGCGCAGTTCGGTTTGGTCGTTCAAAGCGCTCGGTTGTTAAGGGGGCGGGGCGCCCTGACGTATTAAGTCATGAAATTAGCATATCATATCATGATATCATTTTTTTTGCCCAGGCAAGCTTTTTTTTACCGGTAAAATCTAGGGATGTGCCGATCAGGTTTTATGAAACCGATACCGATCACCTATGTCCCGGAGAAATCCTTGTCTATGAGAGAAGTCCCAGACCCTAGTCCAAAGCGAAGTGAAGGACAAGGGTCTGGTTTTAACCAGGCTAGGTGATCCTACTTCCGAATTTTTGACATACGAGCGCCCCCTAGGGACGGAACTCGCTCGTAAGTCGGGGACTACCTGTATACTGTATATATATATAGTCTGTCTGTCTGTCTGTCTGTTTCTCTCTCTCTCACCCAGCACACACACTTTTTGCCCCACTCCCCTCAGGAAGGAGGTTGAGGAGCACTAAGTGTAGAACCACTAGACTGAGGAACAACTTCTACCCTGAGGCTGTTAGACTCATGAATATCTAACCAGAATAATCACTGTGAAAAATCACATCATGTTGCTGCTGATCTGTTTCATGTTGCTGCTGATCTGTTTCATGTTGCTGCTGATCTGTTTCATGTTGCTGCTGATCTGTTTCATGTTGCTGCTGATCTGTTTCATGTTGCTGCTGATCTGTTTCATGTTGCTGCTGATCTGTTTCATGTTGCTGCTGATCTGTTTCATGTTGCTGCTGATCTGTTTCATGTTGCTGCTGATCTGTTTCATGTTGCTGCTGATCTGTTTCATGTTGCTGCTGATCTGTTTCATGTTGCTGCTGATCTGTTTCATGTTGCTGCTGATCTGTTTCATGTTGCTGCTGATCTGTTTCATGTTGCTGCTGATCTGTTTCATGTTGCTGCTGATCTGTTTCATGTTGCTGCTGATCTGTTTCATGTTGCTGCTGATCTGTTTCATGTTGCTGCTGATCTGTTTCATGTTGCTGCTGATCTGTTTCATGTTGCTGCTGATCTGTTTCATGTTGCTGCTGATCTGTTTCATGTTGCTGCTGATCTGTTTCATGTTGCTGCTGATCTGTTTCATGTTGCTGCTGATCTGTTTCATGTTGCTGCTGATCTGTTTCATGTTGCTGCTGATCTGTTTCATGTTGCTGCTGATCTGTTTCATGTTGCTGCTGATCTGTTTCATGTTGCTGCTGATCTGTTTCATGTTGCTGCTGATCTGTTTCATGTTGCTGCTGATCTGTTTCATGTTGCTGCTGATCTGTTTCATGTTGCTGCTGATCTGTTTCATGTTGCTGCTGATCTGTTTCATGTTGCTGCTGATCTGTTTCATGTTGCTGCTGATCTGTTTCATGTTGCTGCTGATCTGTTTCATGTTGCTGCTGATCTGTTTCATGTTGCTGCTGATCTGTTTCATGTTGCTGCTGATCTGTTTCATGTTGCTGCTGATCTGTTTCATGTTGCTGCTGATCTGTTTCATGTTGCTGCTGATCTGTTTCATGTTGCTGCTGATCTGTTTCATGTTGCTGCTGATCTGTTTCATGTTGCTGCTGATCTGTTTCATGTTGCTGCTGATCTGTTTCATGTTGCTGCTGATCTGTTTCATGTTGCTGCTGATCTGTTTCATGTTGCTGCTGATCTGTTTCATGTTGCTGCTGATCTGTTTCATGTTGCTGCTGACAAAAATCTGTTTCATGCTGCTGTGTTCATTCGTGTTCATCCGCATTTGGCGCATCATAAAGAGGAAGGTGCGACAAAGAAGGCCCAAGACGATTGAACAGATATGCCCCTTTTCCATTATTACCTGTAGTACCGGTACAGGCCTACTCTACTCGGTACGGTACACGTTGTGTTTCCATTATGCTTTCAGTACCGGTTCCAGTGGGCGGGGTTCTAATTGACAGTCTCCACCTCTCAACAGCTGGTGGCAGGGAGAAGCTGAAATGTTTTAGTACAGGGTGAGAATTTATTTTGAAGTTGTGTGTATGTATGTATGTATATATATATATATTTATATATTAATATATAAATATATATGTATATATACATGTATACACAGAACTTCAAAATAAAGTCATAGTCATAATTTGTTCAATACGTACTGAACATTATTATTGATATTGTTTATTACTGTTACGTACATATTGTGTTTAAACATTTAGGAACTTTTGTGTGAATCATTTTATCTGTTGCTACTGTTACACTTGAATTTCCCATCTGTGAGACAATAATTCTATATACACACATATACATATGTATATAAACACCCACACATACATGTATATACACACACACACATATGTATACATATATACTGTACATGCATGTACACGTGTGTAAACACACACACACACACACACACACACACACACACACACACACACACACACATATATATATATATAAATCCTGCTAATGAACTTTAGTTCACCATTAAATCTCTGATGAACCAGATTCTACAAATCATCTATATTTAAGATTTTATAGGTTTTCTTCATCATTTGATGTTTGCACTCATGATTGTGTATACTTTCATTCAGTTTGATGTGTGGTTTTGTTTCTTGTTCACATAAATATTTTTTTATTGTCAGCTTTGCTTTGAAGTTCATGTTTTGTGATTTGTACATCTGTGGGTTAAAATAAAGCAGTCTCTCTTCTTTAAACAAGGAAATATTCCTGAGATCCAACAATTTTGTGTCTTTTTATGATTTTCAGCTGAGTTAACTTTAACAGATAGTTATTAAAGTGAAAACAGGATTTTATGGTAAATGCTGGCACCGTTTATTTTAATCTTCAACGCAAAAAAAAAAAAGTTTTTTATTTATGAAGAGCTGGTCTCACTCGTCCCTCTTCCCCCTGAGCGTCAGAACCAAAACTCAAACCTAAAATCCTGTGTCATCCTCCCGGTTCCGAGCGCAGCTCTGACTCGCAGAAAGCCGCTCCAGAACCCGTCCTCGCTCCAGAACCCGTCCTGGCCGAACCCCGACTCAGAACAAAAACTAAAAACTAAAACCTAAAATCCTGTGTCATCCTCCCGGCTGAAAGGAGTTTTCTCCGCAGGGTGTCTGGACTCTCCCTTAGAGATAGGGTCAGTCATCCGGGAGGGACTCAGAGTAGAGCCGCTGCTTCTCCACATCGAGAGGAGCCAGTTGAGGTGGCTCGGGCATCTGGTTAGGATGCCTCCTGGACGCCTCCCTGGTGAGGTGTTCCGGGCACGTCCCACCGGGAGGAGACCCAGAGGAAGACCCAGGACGCGCTGGAGGGACTATGTTTCTCGGCTGGCCTGGGAACGCCTTGGGATTCCCCCGGAGGAACTGCTCCAAGTGGCTGGGGAGAGGGAAGTCTGGGCCTCCCTACTTAGGCTGCTACCCCCGCGACCCGACCCCGGATAAGCGGAAGAAGATGGATGGATGGATCCTCCCGGCTCTGAGCGCATCATCATCATCATCATCATCATCATCATCATCATCATCATCATCATCATCATCATCATCATCATCATCAGGGCTTTAATCAGCTCCAGGGCTTGTTGACAATATCAGTTTTAGCTTTTTCATAAAGTGCTGAACTTTTTGGCTGAAGTGTTGAAGTGATGGATGTTGTAACGGGGCTCAAGAACTTTAAAACCGGTGCATCAACAATATTCGGATGTAGATCCAGAACTTTAAAAACTCCTACAGCTTGTGTTATTGCTCTGGACCGATCTGGATTACCTGATGAAGGTTGTTTAAATGCTGCTGCTGTCGGTCTTTGCAACAAGCTGCTTTTCTGGAGAAGACACGTTCACATGTGGATGATGTCATTACAAGCGCGTTAACAAGTTAGACGTGTTGCTGCTGCAGATCCAATCTCCGTGAAACAATGTCCAGACACAGCTTTGGATTTGCGCTTGTCTTTTAACAAGAAATACATAATGTTCCCAAACGGGAGACGCTAGGCTGCTTATGCTACGCGTGCTGCAAAAATAATAGCGCTGTGCTGAAACACGTTTAGGAATTTTAGTTCTGCGGCGGATAATCTCTCGTTAATAACATTTAATGAGTGAAAAAATGACTGAAACTTTATGCAGGTGGACCAGACCAAACATGCGTACCGAAACGGTTCGGTACACCCATGTGTACCGTTACACCACTGTTCAATACAACAGGTAATCATTTAAATGATAATTTCCCCCTTAACATAGTGAAAAACTGGCTGCTCCTGGAAGGATTGTGTAGACTCTATATCCTCTGAAGTCTGTCACAACTGGCTAATCAGAGATATACTTTAACCAAACATTAAACAAGTATATCTGCCTAAAGAGTGTGTGAAAAGGTTTTCATAAACTCTTTCACAAGGCGACCTTCAAGGACCTCCATACAGCAGTGGGAGTTAGGAGAGAGTAACACATAATTTCTCACCAGTTATAAAAACAGGATAACGAGATGAGATATGCTGGACTTGCAGTCGGAGCAAACACGTCAGATAGTCTGGTTGATCTTTTGATGCTGAGTCACACTCATGGTAAGGCAAGACCTCCAGTATCCCAGCGTCTTGGCCCCAGCACAGGAAGAGCTTCTTCTCATTTGCCTCTTCACTCAACCTGGATTCAGGATGGAAAACACCAGTAAGCTACAGGTACTGGTCATAAAATTAGAATATCATGAAAAAGTTTACTTATTTCAGTAATTCCATTCAAAAAGTGAAACTTGTATATTATATTCATTCATTACACACAGACTGATTTATTTCAAATGTTTATTTCTTTTAATGTTGATGATTATAACTGACAACTAATGAAAACCCCAAATTCAGTATCTCAGACAATAGCCTATATGCCACGGGTTTCCGTTTCAGCACCTCCGCAGTCATTACACAGTCGGCGCACTTCCGGTTAGCGGGAAAGACACGAACATAAATGACTAAATACAATTAATAAAACATCAGCATACACACCAATAACAACTCTATACACATATAAAACCATATAAAATTATGGCGACGTTCCCCCTACGGATAGCCGCGATAAATGTTCGCCGAAACCCCCCCGCGGAACAGCTGTTCCCACCGGTGGGCGGACACAACGGTACTCACGTGTAGTGCCGGTAGCGCGCGGCCGCTTCCCGTTTCGGCTCGTTGTTATGGTAGGCTACTAGGAGCTAACGCTGACAACAGCGGAGGTGGATGGGAACCGGAAGTGGCGGGTAGGTGTTCGATTTTGCCGGAAGTACGTCACGCCCCCCCGTGGCATATAGGCTATTAGAATATTACTTAAAGCTTCAGTATGTAGCTTTTTTTATGAACATATTTCTTCACTCTGTCACTACCTCCTGACAGACTGATGTTAGCCAGGTAATCTCTGAAAAAAAAAATAAAAAAAATATTGTCCCCTTGCTTCTCCAGGTGGTAAATAAGCATTTCTAAAAAGAAAAGGTGACCCACCATTTTCCAGCCAATAAAAACAGAGTTTGTAACCAGCCAATAAAAACAGAGCTTGAATTTGAATCAGCCAATAAAAACAGAGCTTGAATTTGAAATTCAACAGACCACAAGGGGGCAGAGCCACATATGGCTCTGAGGGGGAGGGATCAGAATGCTTTGCCTGTTGAAAATATTTCTAAGTGCTGCAGTTCTACAGAAACTGCATACTGAACCTTTAAGACCAATAAAATACAAAGATTTTTAGAAATGTTGACTAACTAAAAAGTATGAACATGAAAAGTATGAGCATGTACATCATCAATACCGTATTTTCCAGAATATAGGTCACGGCTTTTTGCCTAATTTGCATGCCCTGCGACCTATAGAGAGGTAAGACCTATTTATGGATTTCCCCCCATATTTTTTGACCAAATTTTGGCTCAGATGTGACCGTTTTTCATTTTGGCAGAAAATGGTGCAGTGCCACTTTTGTCCGTTAGGAGACACTTCCAAAGAGTTCACAGACCGTTTCCAGCTCATGTGTCCGAAAAAAAGCCTCCTCTGCTCGGACTGACTCTGTCACTGCCTGGCCTCCTGCTCTGGAGGTAACTACTGTTAGCTCTGTGTTTGTTAGCAAGATAAGTCAAGAATCACTTGGCAGATTTTTACGAAACTTACAGAATGTAATCACTGTATGGACATTTACAAGTGACTAGCTTTATGAGATGTTTGAGATAAAAACACAAAACGATCTTTTAGCTTTGTTGTTAGCGGTTAGCTACCGTAAACAGATACCTACTACAGTATTTAGATAAATAGCTCATAAACCACTCAGTGGATATTTTTTCTGCTCCCAGAGTGTAATTATATGGCTTTAATTTACAAACTGTTGCCCTGTATTAAACATTTGAGATAAAATTAGATTTTTTATTCGTTGTTTTAGACGGAATCGTCTCATGTTAGCTTTCGTTTTATTTCCGTGTATATTTTAGCAAATAGCTAATAAACCACTCGGCTAATAAACCACTAACCCTTGTGCTATAATGTCAGCTATAATTTTTAGCAAACAAATAATTGTTTTTACCGTGTTAATCTTCTTAAAAGCCTTGCTTTGCACTCCTGTGGCAGACATTTGCAACAGAGCTAAAAACTCAGTCCATATTTCCGGGTTGTCTCAGTGGTGACGCGTCACGTCAGTGGTGGATGACGCATTACGTCGGCTGTGACGTAGGTGCAACCTATATTCCGGTGCGACCCATATATGGATTTTTCCAATTTTTTGGCACTAATTGGAAAAAGCGACCTATATTCCGGTGCAACCAATAACCCGGAAATACGGTACTTAGTTGTTGCTCCTTTTGCCTGGATTACTGCAGCAATGCGGAGTGGCATGGAGTCGACCAGTCTGTGGCACTGCTCAGCTGTTATGAGAGCGCAGGTTGCTCTGATGTGGCCTTCAGCTCTTCTGAATTGTTGGGTCTGGTGCATCACATCTTCCTCTTCACAATACTCATAGATTTTCTATGGGGTTAAGGTCAGGCGAGTTTGCTGGCCAATTAAGAACAGGGATACCATGGTCCTTAAATCAGGCACTGGTAGCTTTGGCACTGTGTGCAGGTGCCAAGTCCTGTTGGAAAATGAAATCTGCACAGCAGCAAGAAGCAAGAAGTGCTCTAAAACTTCCTGATAGATGGCTGCGTTGACCTTGGACCTCAGAAACACAGTGGACCAACACCAGCAGATGACATTGCACCCCAAACCATCACTGGTCACTGAACCTCAAGCAACATGGATTCTGTGTCTCTTCTCTCTTCCTCCAGACTCTGGGACCTTGATTTTTTTTTTTTTTTCATTCAACCTTTATTTAGGCAGGTTAATGCCACTGAGCCTCAAGGACTCATTTACAAGAGAGACCTGGCTACTTCTGGCTATTTGACAGTTACCTGGCTATTTCTAAAGGAAATGCAGAATTCACTTTCATCAGAGAACATGACTTTGGACCACTCAGCAGCAGTCCAGTCCTTTTTGTCTTTAGCCCAGGCGAGACACTTCTGACGGTGTCTCTTGTTCAAGAGTGGCTTGACACAAGAAATGCGACAGCTGAAACCCATGTGTAACCAATTTTCCAAGATACTAGAACGGGTTACATTTAATAATGAAATAAATCAATAGAAACTGAGGACCTGAGATCCTAAGAACCTGGTTTGTGGAGCCAAGGAATAGAGCAGCAATAATAAGCCAACACAGAGATGAATTTGAGTAGCAATTCTTATATTGTGTTACATCCCCATGGGTATGTCATTTCAGTCAGGTCAGAGAGATGAGGTATCTAAAGGTTTTGGAGGCTAATTGGCTGCAGCTGTGGATTAATTTAAGTGCTGCAGGTGGGGTGGTTGCTTCCTTTTCTATTAGATCCAGTCTGAAGATGTGAGAGTTGAGAAGCAGCAGACGCAGAGGAAGAAGAGCGGAGATCCAAGCAGTAGGAGGAGCAGGTCCAAGCAGCAGGAGAGGAGCCATGGTCGAATGAAGAAGCCATATGTTGCCGTTTGATGTAGTCGTTTGATGAAACCGAAGATGAAACTATGAGAGAAGAAAACCTAATGTCGTCGTCGTTGTTGTGAGGATGAAGCCGAAGATGAAACTATGAGATGAAACTATGAGAGAAGAAAACCTGATGTTGTCGTCGTTGTTGTCGTGAGTAGAAGGAGAAGACCTGCTGTCGTTTTGTTGTGGGAGAAGAAGAAGACCTGCTGACGTTGTTATTGTAGGAAGAAGAAGAAGGAGAGAAGAAGAAGAAGGAGACCTGCTGTCGTTTTTGTTGTTATAGGAGCTGATGACCTGCTATCGTGGTTGTGTGCGGGGCGCGCCCAACCTAGAGGCGTGAGCGACCGACCCGCTTTCTTTTTTATTATTTTATTTACGTTGAGAGGGACACAAGGAAGCTGAGGGTTTTGGACAACTTTTCTACTTTTTGTTTTAGGACTGCTGAAGGCGGCGCAACCTGGAAGGCGTTGCGGAGAGCTTAAAAATAAACATTTTTTTTTAACCCTCGTTTCTGGTCTGGTGTCCCTCAATTTGTTACTAGACCCCTCGGGGCGTAACATATGGGGGCTCGTCACAAAAGTCTAATTGAGCTACTTTTGGAACTGGTCGTGGACGGTGTCCGAAGGTTTTCTGCAAATTTTTTTTTTTTTGCGGACTTGGTACAGGTTGTGTGCACACTAGCCCCTTTCATAAGACAGCTCAGTCCGTGCCTGATGCGTGTTCAGTCCTCCAATGAGCATTCAGAAAAAACACAAACGCGGATTGGCGAGTTAATTTTACTCGCCTCTGATGCGCCGCTGAGCCGCCACTAGAGGTCGTGTCAGGGGGACATCCGAGCCGGGCAGACCCACTTGTGAATGAAACCCGCGGATCCGCGCTCAGAATATGATAGACATCAGTGTGCGACCGCAGGATTAATCAACAGGCTGATTTATTAACAAGGGAATGTTAAAAATGACACTAAACGACTACTTGTAAAAGTTAGTTTCGCTTTTTTTCCCCTCTCTCTCTGAGCAGCGGAGGAGGTGCTGTCTGTGCGCGCGCGCTGATCAGTGCAGCCAGCTGTACATTTATTACTGAGGAAATATTTAAAATGACACGACACGACTACTTGTAAAAGTTAATTTCGCTTTTTTTCCCCTCTCTCTGAGCAACAGAGGAGGTGCTGTCTCTGCGCGCGCTGATCAGTGCAGCCAGCTGTACATTTATTACTGAGGAAATATTAAAAATGACACGACATGACTACTTGTAAAAGTTAGTTTTGCTTTTTTTCCCCTCTCTCTCTCTGAGTAGCGGAGGTGGTGCCGTCTGTGCGAGCGCTAATCAGTGCAGCCAGCTGTACATTTATTAATGAGGAAATATTAAAAATGACACGACACGACTACTTGTACACGTCTGACATCTGTCCCACAATAAATACGTTGCGGTCCAGTTCAGCTCTGCTCCACGCCTCTTTTGGAGCCGCGCGGCGGGTTCATATATGAACACGTTTATGTGAGCGGGACCTGTCTGCATTCAACTGTGGTCTTATGAATGACCCGAGGGGGATTAAAGCCGGACTGGTCTGTGCAGGAATTGCGCGGATCTGACTTATGAAAGGGGCTACTCTCAGCTGTCAGCTGGTGCTTGTGTTGCGTTCAGGCACAACTGGGAATTTTTTGTGTTCGTGCTGTTGTCTGAAGGCAGTGGTTTTTTTTTTTTGGTTAGCTGTTTAATATTTTTTTCTTCCTGCAACCATGGACTATGCTGCTGTAATTCGTTTGAGGGAGATCGAATTAGAAAAGCGAAGGTCTGCTTTGAGGGCGAAGGAATTGCACATTCAGTTGGAGACTGACTCTTCTTTGAGGGACTTGGAGCTCAGTCATGAACAAGCTTTAAAGGACATGGCGCTCAGACATAAACTTGCTTTAAAGGACAAGGGGCTTGTTTTAGAGCAGCAGCGCACTGCTTTGAGGGAAAAGGAAGTTAGGTTAGAGCAACAGGCATTGATGTTGCAAAATAGGGTTCATATGAGGGACTTAAGAGCTTGGTGTGGAACATGTCCCGTTTAGTGGGGTAGGGTGTCGCCCTTGGTGGTGTTCCGAGGATGCCTTAACTGCAGGTCGTGTACTGGCCACTCAAGGGGTGAAGCCGGACCCAGTGCCGTGCTCTGTTGCAGATGACCTGACTCTCGGACGTCAGCTGGAGGGGGAGAGTGTTGGCGAGGATGAAGATGGAGTGGATCTCAGCGACTGTTTTTGATTTTTTTCTTTGAGTCCGATGATGTTCCTATGTGCGAAATTGCAGAGGAGAAAAGCGAACCGAACAGGGATGTCATTGATCTGAGCAAGTGTTTTTTTATTTAAATCTGAAGATGGGGTGACAATTCACGCAGTTGCTCCTGCTCCTTTGTTTGTTTCTGAGGGTTATGAGTTGCTGCAGCCCTCTGTTGCCCATTCTGATTATGTATTTAATTACTCTTTCTTCTGTGATTTCAGAGTGGCTGATAGTGAAGCTGGCCAGGGGGTGCTGTTGCTGTCAACCGGGAGGTGTTTTCCAGTGCTGGCCAGTGCTACAGATGGAGACAGTTTCGGTCTGGCTGTCATGCACGGGTAGCACTCTCATTATGTAGCTGGTGTCGGTAAATTTAGTGTTGTGGATGTTGCTAAACGGCAGTCTTTCAGGGTGGTCCCAGACGAACGACGGCTTTTTGGGTTTGGGTTATTTTGATGGTGAATGGTGGGTGTTGGTGCTGGGTTGTTGTTGTTTTTTAACTTTGTTGTTGTTGTTGTTTTTGGGTTTGTTTTTGTCTTTGCATGGGTGCTGAGGCATCATCCCATGCAAAGTCTTTTGTGTGTGTGTGTGTGTGGGGGGGTGTTGCATCCCATGGGGATGTCTTTTTATTCAGGCCAGAGGGATGAGGTGTCTAAAGGTTTTGGGAGGCTGATTGGCTGCAGCTGTTGCTAATTAAAGTACCGTATTCTCCGGCGTATAAGTCGCACCTTTTTGCCTACATTTCTAAGCCCTGCGACTTATAGGCCGGTGCGACTTATACGTCGATTTTTCCAATATTTTGGTCATAATTTGACTTTGGTCAAAAACTCCAAAAATGGTGCAGTACCAGTTTCGGCCGCTATGGGCGCTAAGAAACCCTTTACAGTACCTACACTGTTGACATCTGCCTGGTCCAAAAATGGTGCAGTGACACAGAAGATGAAGACTTCAATGGTTTTGAATAAATAAATAAAAACCATAAAATAAATACAGTATCTGTTTCTGTCATCATTTTAAACTGAGACACGTTTTTTACTGTAATGTCAGCTAATAAAAATATATTTTTATGTGTTTATCTTTAAAGATAAATGATGAAAGACACAAAATATACAAAAATTATGTTCATTTATTAATGAAAAGTTCAACTAAGACACATCAAACAAAATACTGTAGTTTTTATGTGATAATCTTGTCAAAAGTC
>JBBPBX010014353.1:27778-51033 GCA_038048925.1 Garcialebias charrua
GGGGGGGCTAGGGGGGCTTGAGCACCTGCCCCTTTTGCTCCTTGCCCCTAAGTGCCCTTTTGGTCAATTTTTTTTTCCTATTCTAAGCCCTCCTCTGACACATAATAACATGTACTAAAATTATTTATTTTATTTTATTATTATTATTAGTATTTGTATTTTGCAAGAAAAACAACATAAGAAGCCCTCCAGTCACGTACCAACACTACATTTCCCACAATGCAACAGTAGTAGTAGGGGTGGGGCCAATCTGATACGGAGTCGTGTCTCATGAACCCAGAGTAATAAGACCTGCCTGCCTCACATTCAGGAAATCCCTTTCAGTTTGCAGCCAGCTACAGCGTGCAGACTGAGTGAGTAGCACTGTAGCTAACAGCTAGCCAACTTTTCATTGTAACATGTCCGCTGTGTGGAAGAATTTTACACTACACAGCAAGACAGCAACGTGCAATGTCTGTAGAGCCACAGCGCCACATTAAACTGCGGTCAAGTTAGTTTTACGTTGGACATTCGAGCTCTGGGGCTTCAGCGGGACGACACTCTCGCTGAACCGAAACAGGGAGACCGACCGCGGACAGCTGTGTCCAGTCCGACCCGCTGTCTGACCGTCTCGTAGGAGGGACAGGCTGAGAGCGGCTGACCGAAATCAGAGCCCCCGCCCTGGAATGAACAATAAAAACACACCGCTGAAGCCACGGAGCTCAAATGTTCACCAAAAAGTTGCTAAACTTCATCGTAATTAATGACTAACAGCGATCAGTTGTAGAAAATGAAGAATGTCACAGCTTGATACTTGCAACCAACAGTAAATCATAAAAAAGTATCCATCCATCCATCCATGGCTACAGCAAACTGGTTGGTCCACTTAAGTTGTTTACTTGGTGGGGTAGCTTCAGTTTGCTTTGGACTGCTCTGACTGACGAAGCCCTCTGGAGTGAGGGTGAAACGTTTCTACTAAAAAGAAATTGTCCAGATGAACTGATTGAGAATGAGCGGATTTGATACCTGGACTATTGAGAATGAACTTTCTGGTCTTGAACCACTTTGGACATGTCTGCCTGCCTGGGAGGAGTCGACGAGGGACAAGCCCCCAGAAACCATCTTGGCTACAGCAAACTGGTTGGTCCACTTAAGTTGTTTACTTGGTGGGGTAGCTTCAGTTTGCTTTGGACTGCTCTGACTGACGAAGCCCTCTGGAGTGAGGGTGAAACGTTTCTACTAAAAAGAAATTGTCCAGATGAACTGATTGAGAATGAGCGGATCCATCCATCCATTTTCTTCCGCTTATCCGGGGTTGGGTCGCGGGGGTAGCAGGACACAGTGTGTGTGTGGTTTTTTTTTAGAACTTATAATTTTATTATTTTTACAGAGCAATTACACAGTGATACGTCAGTTGTACATAACATAAATATTGACAATATAATGTTTTCCATGAGTTAAGCATCATAACCAGATATCTTTTGACCTGGCCTTCACCCAGAAAAACAGAAAAATGTGGCTTTGTTATGTATATATAATACATTTACATAAATGTTAATATATGACTGCCTGATCACAAAACAAACACACACACACCCTGATGTTCAGCTATGACATCAATATATGTTATTTTGACAGTATTTGATATAAATTTATTTTTAAATGTAATGATTGACGTATAAACTACTGTTTTTATATATATTTATATATAGTGAACATGTAAACATGCAAAGTACAACAGTGGAAATATGAATGGTGTTTTTCAGACCGTATGTTTGAATAAACTTCTAAAATAAAACAGATAATTTAAAAAGGACTCATGTTTTTAGACTATAAATTAATGTTGAATGATTATTAGATAAATTAATTAATACCGTTTCAGTGCTCTGTAAGAATTATCCCGATCAGCCTCTGCAGAACTCAGACACCTGCTCACTTCCTGAACGTGACCTCTCATGAAAACAGCAGCAGCAGGAAGAAAATAAAACCCTGCTGTTTCTTGTTGATCACTCAAAATAACTTCTGCTTCACGAACTGAAGCCAAATCGCCAAAATATCAACTTTTAAATTGCTAAATTCGTCTGATGCATCTGCATTCTCCGCCATGTTTTCAATGCGCGTTGGAGCAGGCATCTGGATGTGACGTCACAGTCACGTGACCGGAAATATCCGGATTTACCGTGTAAAAAAACGGCGCTAATTTTAAACTATTTTTGAGAGGAATTTTCATTAATTTAACATTGTTTTAGCAAAAATGATCATAGTTCAATGTTAAAATATATATATGTTGTGCCATTTTATGGATAGTTCAAAGATGATGTCAGGGGAGCTTTAAACGTCACTGCACCTCAAACAGGAATGCCACTGTCAAGGAAATAACAGAATGGACTCAGGAATACTTCCAGAAAGCATTGTCAGTGAACACAATCCGCCGTTGCCAGCTGAAACTCTACAGTGCAAAGAGGAAGCCATTTCTAAGCAAGCTCCACAAGCTCAGACGTTTGCACTGGGCCAGGGGTCATTTAAAATGGAGTGTGGCAAAATGGAAGACTGTTCTGTGGTCAGATGAGTCACGATTTGAAGTTCTTTATGGAACACTGGGACGCCATGTCATCCGGACCAGAGAGGACAAGGATAGCCCAAGTTGTTATCAACGCTCCGTTCAGAAGCCTGCATCACTGATGGTATGGGGTTGCATGAGCGCTTGTGGCATGGGCAGCTTGCATGTCTGGAAAGGCACCATTAATGCAGAGAACTATGTTCAGGTTCTAGAACAACATATGCTCCCATCTAGACGTCATCTCTTTCAGGGAAGACCCTGCATTTTTCAACAAGATAATGCCAGACCACATTCTGCAGCAATCACAACATCATGGCTACGTAGGAGAAGGATCCAGGTACTGAAATGTCCAGCCTGCAGTCCAGATCTTTCACCTATAGAGAACATTTGGCGCATCATAAAGAGGAAGGTGCGACAAAGAAGGCCCAAGACGATTGAACAGTTAGAGGCCTGTATTAGACATGAATGGGAGAGCATTCCTATTTCTAAACTTGAGAAACTGGTCTCTTCTGTCCCCAGACGTCTGTTGAGTGTTGTAAGAAGAAGGGGGGATGCCATACAGTGGTAAAAATGGACTTGTCCCAACTTTTTGGGGATTTGTTGACGCCATGAAATTTTGAAACATATTTTTCTTCCTTTAAAATGATACATTCTCTCAGTTTAAACTTTTGATCTGTGATTTGTGTTCTATTCTGAATACAATATTAGATGTTGGCACATCCACATCATTGCATTCAAATTTTTTTCACAATTTGTTTAGTGTCCCAACTTTTTTGGAATCTGGTTTGTATACTGTATATAATAAAATAAAGTACTACTTACTACTTGTACTACTATTCCTACTTCTGGGTTTTTCACTTATCACAGGTCTTCAGGGCACAGATTCCCCGTGATAAACGAGGGACTACTGTACATGAATAATTCACATTTAACACTACGTACATACAACATGGGCGTAGCCAGGATTTTATGAGGGGCGGTTCGTTTAAAGTAAAAGTGGACCTTGAAAAAGCAACACGCCTCGGTGGCTCACTGGAAACGCGTCGGGTTGCCGCTCCAAACCTTTTCTTGACTCGGGTTCGAACCTCACTTGGTTAAACTTATTTTACGTTTGTCTTTTATTGGATAAAAAAAAAAGGAGTTTGTGTTAACCACAGGCATATTAACTCCTTTTTTTTTATCCAATAAAAGACAAACGTAAAATAAGTTCAACCAAGTGAGGATCGAACCCGAGTCGAGAAAAGGTTTGGAGCGGCAACCTGACGCGTTTCCAGTGAACCACCGAGGCGTGTTGCTTTTTCCAGGTCAACTTTTCCTTTAAACGGACCGCCCCTCATAAAATCCCTAGGCGGGACTTCGTAGGCAAAGTTGGCGGTTCGTTCGAACCCCGCAAACCCCCCTTGGCTACGCGCATGCATACAAAAAAATAAGAAAAACTTTTGCTTGGGAGTTCATCTTCTAATAGTTCTTTTGTCTTTTCCAGGTTGTGGAGTTCTTTCTATTTTCTTGTTGCAGCCTTTGGCTTTGAATAGTGTCCATTTCTCCCACATTTGTGTTTGCTGTCGTCTCAGGCAATGTGTCAATTTTTCCATTGTATACATTTCTTCTATTATCCCAATCCATTGCTCATGACAAGGGTGGTGGTGGTGGTGGTGGTGGTGGTGGTGGTGGGGGTCCACCTTTACCCATTTCCTCATAATAGCTTTCTTACTAGCTATTAACATTACAGGTAGTCCCCGATTTACGAGCGAGATCCGTTACAACGAGGCGCTCGTAAACCGGAAATCTCGTAATTTGGAACGGCCGCCACGCTTCTCGTAAGTCCGGAAATTCGCTCGTAAATTGGAACGGTTTTGCTAGCGCGACTACAAACACTCGTTTTTCATCGAAAAACTGCTTATGAGTGCATAAAAATGATCGGAAACGTGTGTCCACATGTTTAGCTAACGAACTGTGGTGAAAAAACACAGGAAAACTCAGTATTTTTTGCGTTTTTTCCAATAATTCGCCAGCTCGTAAGTCTGGAACCTCGTAGATCAGAGCGCTCGTAAATCGGGGACTACCTGTATCTTGATCAGATACCTATCCCTTACTCTTACCTTTTCTTTGATATTCTTAAAAGTACAAAAAGTATAGTACCTTGTTAACCCTAGAAATATCATATACTAGTATCTTCTTTACAGTTTCATGCACTTTTCCAAAATTGAAGTATCTTAGGGCAGTTCCAAAATATATGATTGGTCTGCGTCCACTGTTCCACAGTTCCTCCAGCATGTCAAGTCTGTGCCCTTACACCATTTTTGACTTTAGGAGTGATAAACATTTTTTTATTTTATTTTACAGGTGAACTCCGTCCATATCCGCAAATTGGTGGATGTCTGATGTGTTTTCCACATATCTGTCAATCCTCATCTGCAATAGTCACAATAAGCTCCGATTCTCATTTTTCTTTTATATACTTGCACTTGAGTGCTTACTCATCACCAGTTTTTGGTCTAAAATAGATACGATTTATGAATGATAATACTGTATACATCATTTTACTGGCAGCCAAAAATACAGACTTCTTTATTAGATTAAGACATTGAAAAGGTACATGGTCATTTCCTTAAACTATTAAAATTTTGATTAACTAGAATATTTCATTCAATCATTCAACCTTTATTTAGTCAGGTAAATCTCATTGAGCCTCGAGGACTCATTTACAAGAGCAACCTGCTACAAACTAAAGAATAGGACAAGCCAGTCTTCAAATTCAAACCTTTAGGTGTGTCTTCGTTGAGCGGCTGGAAAACGCCCATGTTGGGATTCCACGTTCCTGTGATGACGTAGGCCTTTCCATCTGAGCTCTTTCCCATTGATTCCTGGGGATAAATAGGTAAACTTGATTTTTTTTTTCTATTTTTTAATGCATAGTACAACATGCAACAATGAAATGACCAACAGATGTTTTTATCTGTTTCATTGTGTATTTATTTGAACTAATCATTTACTTAAAATTAGTTTAAATGTTCACATTTTTATTACATTTGTGCCACTGATAAATTGAGTTCCACTGAGTTCTGCTCACCATGTCAAGAAGATGCATGTCACTGTTGCAGACTTTCTGTCCAGGACTCAGAAGCATCCCAAAACACCTTAAATAGGAAGACAAATGAGGTACAATCAATAAACCAATAAGTACAGACACCACTCCTGAGCCAAAGCCGGACTTAAGTCAAGTTAGTTGAGGAAGGAAAAGTGAAAAACTAACAGAACTCAAGCTGAAAACCTGTGCTTGAATATAATTAACCATATAATCTTTTCAAGTAAATCCAGTAATGCCTGAGAAGACCTGAGAATTGCAATTAACTCATTTACCACTACGAGCTCAACACAAGAATGAAGGTTATTATAGAAAATAATGAAGTTTCAAACAGAATGGGTTCTACTCCTTAAAAATAATAGGTTCTAATGGGTTTCCATTATTTCTAAAAATAAAGAGAGCATGTGCCTAGCTCCCTGATAGCAACAGAGGTGTTAGAATGAAAAGAGGAAATGACCTAGTTATTTTTTTTTTCTCAAACAAACATTTTTAAAAAGAGGCAGCAGAAAATTGTATTTTAACCTGTGAAATTAGTAATATGCAGAAATCAAAAAAAGGCGTTCAATACAAGATCAACTGGACTTTATTTGTTACAGAAGACGTTTTGACCTCTATCCAGAGGGCTTTATCAATTGATAAAGCCCTCTGGATAGAGGTCGAAACGTCTTCTGTAACAAATAAAGTCCAGTTGATCTTGTATTGAACGCCTTTTTTGATTTTATCATGTCCTGGACAACTGAGAATTTTCACCAGCAATATGCAGAAAGAATACTGTTTACTGTATTTATTTGGCTAGATTCATGATTTCTGAGTTTTATTGCTGTTCCAACACTTTTATATTAGAGTACAAAAGCAGTCTGCTGGCTCCTCATATAAATGGTCATTAACTTCACTTTTATGTACGGTATGTGAATGTTTCTGTTCAGTTCCCTGAGATGACTTCTGTTGTGACCTGGTGCTATATAAATAAACTGAATTGAACATCTTTGTACTGGAGAAAAAAATTATGGCTTACTGATTTCATAAATTAAAAAAGCCAAAGATATGGACAATGTTCACTGTTTGTATAGTAGGCAAGTAAGTTTAGAGCAGTTTGTGAGACTAAATCATTCATTCCCTGTGCTCTCTCTATGAGACAAGTGATATACGTACATAGCCACTTTCTTTTTTCTTTTTGGGAAATTATATGAACACACAAACCTTTTAAACTCATGATATTCAACCAGGAACCCCAAAAATTGTCAAAATATGCTAAATTAGGATGCAATTTTTTTGCACATAACTAACTGGAACAAATCTTAGTGAGAAAAGTAATTTCAGAAAAAAGTTACTTAACACAGTAAAACAGCTACAACAGCCCACAACAACAGACAGTCAGTAACAGGTTACAGCTATGTCACCAATAAATGTATGTACCGGTACATTTATGTCACTGCAAAAGATGGATGAAGAGTTTTATAGACAATTTAATGTGTAAAGAACTTGATACTGCAAACTACGATCATTTAGAAAATGTAAGTTGCATAATAGTCATCTAAAAAGGGCTTTAAAACAAATTAAAAGATGCCAGTGCAGTGATTCAGAAAAGAAAACAACTTTAAGAAATTAGTTATACCAGCTCAAACTTTTGCAACAAACTTTTCTTGAGAGACTAATTTACTAAAAAAAACGTTTATTTTTAACAGTGTATTCTGTGATATCCATGTTTGCCTTCAACTTGAGTACCGGTATATAAAAACATACCGAATGAAAAATGCAACTAACTGAAACTGAAGAGAATCTAACCTCTCGATACCGAGCTCCTTGTTGCACATTTGTTGAACGGAAATCACCACCTTCTTCTGGACGCCATGTCGCAGCTTGAAGTAGAACTTTTCTCTGTCCTTTGGCACGGGGCTGTGGTAGGGAATAAAAAGTGCATATGTGAAGCCTGAGGTGATAAATCAGCGTTTACCCTACCATTATCCAAGGAGGGCGACCCGCCCTGTCAACAGAACCGAGCGCCCTGCCTACCAAAATCCACCCCAAGTTAAGCCACTTCCGGACGGGGAGCGGAGATTGTAGCCACAGGAACAGTGGCTTCATCTTAGCATCAGTAACGGCTATCACTACACACTCTGATCCAACAAGCACACTACCAAGGCCAGTAGTCTAAGGGAACCACCATACACAATGCTATTCTTTAGTGTTCAAGAGTTTTATTTTAGTTTATTCTACATTGCTGTTTATGTTTATTGTTCTGGCAGTGAAACATATGATTTCCTATAAATCTTAAAATATAAAAACTAAATGTACATTAAAAAAATAATCGATTTAATCTCAGTTCCCTAAAGCCTTCCTCTCAGTACATTTTAGCTGCTGGTACATTTAACTCCAAAACAGATAAAAGTGTACATCCATTTTGGTTCAATTCAATGCATTGTGGAAATGAAAGCACCGTCTTGTTGAGCCAATACACTTGATCCGTTTTATGGGCGAACACTCCACAGCAAGAGAAAATTACAGCAACACGCTAAGCTTGTCTAACCACCAACCCATCTGTCATACCAAACATCCTGCGCCGAGAAAACAAAAAAAGTGTGTGTGTTTATGTTAGTGTCTTGTGACTGTGTGTATGTCAACAGTTGGATCAAGTACTTGTAGTTGCCTTTGCCATCATCTTCCCTAATCTCCAGTGAGACAGTGAAGGTGTAGAGATCACTGTCAGCTGGACCGGAGAGCGTTGCATCTCTGATGTCGGCCGGCCGTGCAGAACGCCGGAAGGCTGTAGAGAAACTGTACAGGATCCGGCTGACCTGGAACAACAACAACAACAAAATAATAATAAAAATATAAGATATAGAGGAAAAAAGGACCAAAGAGAAGCAAAGGAGGAGGATATTAAAGCACTACAACATAAAAATAGTTACAAAGAAGAGAAATATTGTCACAATGTGATAGCGCCCCCAGCTGGTTCCTATGGAGACGTTCAGACAAAGTTCTCTACATCTACTTTTCAACTACAAATCGAGCATCTCAGATAAAGATGTCTGCAGAGACCTGCCAGTTTTTCTCTGTTAGACTGACTGCACCAAATAAAATATATTACAGTAATCTTCTTTTTTTTTTTGCTTTCACACCAAAAGCGGTGTTGCTGTGAGTACTGATAGTCAGCAACATACGCTGTCTTACTTCATGATCCAAGTTTACATTCTGCATATTGTTCAGAGGCAGGTCTACAGTCACACAAACACATAGGAAGAGCATTTAGTTCAGTGCATGCAAACCTATGATGTGTTAAGAAAATTTAGTTAGACTTTAAAGCCAAACTGCATGAAAACAATATGAGTTTAAGTCATCTAAAGCAGAACTGTGAACTGGAATAAATGTTTGCAGCTCACAGCTTCCTTGATGTGGCAGGAGAAAACGTGGATCTGGAAGTCCTCAGAACTTCGATAACTCTCGGTGAAAGAGAAACAGTCACTTTCTACGGAGCCGTCTCGTCCTCGAGCGCAGAACAACACCTTGTAGAGGGGGAAGGAGGCAATCTCTGTTCCTGAGGCCTGGTCCACAACTCTAGGGTGAGGGAGATGACAAAAACATTAAATACAGAAGTTTTTTTTTTACTCTGCATTAGCTTAGGTTGAATTAGGGAAAGAGATTAAAATGTTTAATTTATACAGTAAACGGAACACCTCTTCAAGAAGCTGACAGGACATTAGCTGTAGTTATGTTTAAATTGTATTTAAAGAACAGCAAGATATTTTAGCTGGAATTCCAATATATATTTTATTTATTTATTTATTTATTTATTATTAATTGATTCATTCCAGACATGTCAAAACCACTGACCTATCCATATACACATATCCATATACATGCGCACACACAGATCCCATTTAACATGTCTGAAAAGGGGTAGGAAGAAGTAAAACTGTCTGTTGTATGCTGACGTTTGTAGCTCTATTCTTAATATGCTACCCCTTTTCAATGTTTTGCACTTAAATAAGAACAAAAAATAAAACACTACATGCCTCAGAAAAACATTAAACAAGTTGTAAATAATGTTTTGATTAACTGAGCCAGTCTTTCCTAGCACATCAGTTGTAGCACTTTAAATTAAGCGTGACATTAAAAATATTACCTCCATTTGTGATGTCTGAAGGTAATATCACTTTAACCTGAACGTATTAAAAATTGGGACACTTCTCCTCTTGGCTGCACAGATTATGAGTTGGTTGCACAGATTATGAGGGCAGAGCGAAGCAGAAGGAACATGGGATGAATGTGATTCACTCTTAAGGTTGTAAGTACAGTACTTAATTTAATACACATCATTACGTTCATGTTCAAATATAATCAAGACCTAAGATATGCACTCAAACTGAATTAGTGCAAGAATAGTAGCTTTTTCAGCTCAGGCTATTGTTTCATTTCCTTTTAGTATATTTAAATATTTAATGTTAGCTTTTCATCAAGTGACAAGTTTTGCTTTTTTTTTTTTTTTTACTGTCTAACAAGCTTTAAAAGGTGATAACCTTAAAAGCACCAATTTAATGAAAAATAGGTCTGTGTAACCCTGAGTTCACCTTTAATAGTGAATTTATTGTTATTAGGTAATCATAAGCTGACCAAGTACCATGACTTTACTTAATAAAGTCCCATTCGAACATTTTATATCCTACAGCCTTTGAGTTAAGTGCTTTTCTGTGCTTCCTACCTCCAGTTTAATTAAACCTAACAACTTGCCATGCATTAATTTGACCAGAGACATGTTTCAGTGTCTGACCTGACAGAGCCATCTGGACCACACGGGACATGCAGGGTGATGGGAATGGGGATGGCACTCTCAGCTCGCAGGGTGGCCATAGCGCTCTGCGCTTCTGCCTCATTGCGAGGGGCCTTGACCCAAGTGCAGCCCAAGTATGAAAGCTTGTTGAACTGGACGCTGTCCTCCTCTATGGCAGTGGGACTGGGTGGTGCAGGACATACTTCTGTGGACAAACGGGAAGAGATTTTACACATGTTGTATGTTAAATTACTATTTATTTACTTTATTCTAATAAAAAGCTCAATTGCTCACTGTTGAGTTCAACAAACAAGAAGTCATGTGAACAGGAAATAACAGACAGAGACACAAAACTACAGAAAAGTAAAGAAAAAGGTGAGTTGGTGTGATAAAGTACAGTAAGTTAAAGGGGACCTCTCTGAAATGACCTCAGATCTGAAACTTTCACACTTGCAAACAGGAAGTAGAACAATGTGAGCAGCAGCTGGATTTCTACTGCTGACTGGATTTTCTTTTACGGCACACTAACCTTTTCCTTCTTGTTCACTTCACAACAGTACCGGTATATTAAAAAAAAGTAAAATGTGAAAAAAAATAAAAGAATATTAGAATAAATGCAATAAAGCACGTTTCTTTCATGTGAAATATTATGGTTCCTTTTGGCTATTCTGATATTTCTTTTATTATATGATAATTTACTGGTCAGTAACATTCTGAACCACAAAATAAAATGATTTCTTTACCAAATTTGTAGGTTAGTCAGACTACCATATAAAGGAGAACCATAACATTTTAATGTCCGATGTTCAAACTCTGCTGTTTAATATTTAGATCTATAGTATGCCTTGCAATAACCGGGTCCAAAAATAATTTAAAACGCTGCAGAGATGTCTCAACGTACCTCGTCGTCTTGCAGGTTGTAGAGCAAAACCTTTACCTTTTGAAAACATTGCTTACTCAACCAGTCGCCTAAAGTGAGTGACGGCAGGTGCTTCCTTTCTGTGTGACACAGTATCATTAACTGTTTCATCTCACCACAGACCAGACAAAAATAAAGACACACTCCTCTAATTTCAAACTTGTTTCTGTAGTAAATATTATTCTACAATCTGTTTATAAAACCTACATACTGTAGGTTTCCTACAAGAATTTAAGTGCAGGCAGTGCAGAAAGACAAGTCGTCCTTGACTTGTGTACTTCACTTAGTGTAAAGTTGTCTGTAACCATTATAAATCATACAAATCCCATAGAAACATAAAAAAAAATTAAAATTATCAGCATGAAAATTAATGCCATACAGATTTTAATTTTGTTTACCAAGATAACAGATAAGCACTGGCACAAACCTGCCTTTCCTAATAAGATGTATGTGCTAAATAAATATTAATCTAACAAAATACTTCAGTTCAAAAAAACGTTCAATACAAAAACAACCGGACTTTATTTGTAACAGAAGACGTTTCACTCCTCATCCGAGGAGCTTTCTCAATTCAAAGAGCACAGAGTGTGGGGTTCAGGTTTTAAAGAGAATCTCCCGCTCCGGCCTTACGGCGACTGCGGGAGCTCCAGCTAGTCCGCCCAGTGGCCATCGCGAACACTCTCGTTCCTATCCCGTACCCGTTCACCAGGGTGCGCATTTACCAAAAAAAAATTTTTAATCAACTGTGATCGCGGGAGCTCCAGCAACACCTCCCAGTCGCAATTGTGAATGCTCCCATTCCCGCATGCGTCCACCAGGGTGCACAAATTCAGAATCTTCGAAAACACCTTCCGCCCATATCAGTACGAGTCCAGCTGCAAACCTGATAAGTTTGGCTGAAATCCGACTTTCCAGACAGGAGTTTTTGTGATTTCCCGTTTTGTGTTGAATGTTTGATGAGCACTTCCTTTAGGATTTTTAACATGTCATGTGTGGTAATGAACAGTTAGCGAATACAGTTTCAGTCTTATATCTTACACAGGATGAAGCTGGAAGAGTTACCCAATAATCGTCAGTTTCTTGTCTGAGTGGGCGGGGCTTAAGTGATGTCATGAATCAACAAAACCAATTTGTCTAGAAGTGCTCATTGATGAAGCACAAAAAATCTGGTGCAGAGTATTTTCCGGTGTATAGGTTGCACCTTTTTATGGTTTTTTCAAGGCCTGCGACCTATACTGTACACCGGTGCGACCTATATATGGCTTGTCATCACTTTCGGTGAAACAAATGTTTAAATCCAGCTCATTTCACAATTACGTTCATTTATTAAGGAAAAGTTCAGCTCAGACACATATTTGCTATAATTTTTATCAAACAAATAATTGTTTTTAAGTGTTAATCTTCTTAAAAGCCTTGCTGTGCGCTCCTGTGGCAGACATTTGCAGCAGAGCTAAACGTAGGTGTGACACCAGTGCGACCTATCTAGGGATTTTTCCAATCTATTGGTGATAATTGGACAATGCGACCTATACACCGGTGCGACCTATACACCAGAAAATACGGTATGTATCACTGTGATATAACAGTAGGAATATTGTAGGGTGCGCACTGAATCGTGAGAATCTTCACAAACAAAATACTTCAGGTAAACTCTCATAAAACTGCTTTTTGATAGAAATATCTTGTTGTTACGACTACTCGAGATAGGAGTTTGTATTTGACTTTTTTTTTTTTTTTTTTTACTTTGGACGATTAAATCAACTAACGAGTATCAAAACTTACGAACATCAGCTGCAAATTGAACCAATAGTTTCAGCATCTATACCTTCACGATGGGTCTCTGGGACTCGGCGCTCTACATCCCCTTGCTTCTCCATCTTTTCCACGCAGCTTTTTTCTACCTTCTCGTCCTCATCATAATCATCATCATCATCATCCAGCACCTCCTCCATGGCTTTTTCCAACTGATCACTTCCATTCGAAGACATCTGAGCAAGTGAGAAAAACACAACAGATTAGAGAAGGAGACAACACAGCAAGTAGAGACAATAACAAGAAAATAAAAGATAAAGGATGAATAAACAGATGGATACTGTATACAATTATGATGAAAATAAATCAGTTTATTATCTTCTCTTCTTAGATTGAACTACTTAAAATCCAGGTATAAACATATTTAATGACTATAACTAGTTAGACACACATTTGGCTAGACTATATGGGAAAGAATACGGTAATCTAAATCCTGGATAAATTTTAAAGAAAAAAACTTGTTGCAGCCTTGTTATGTTTGTTTTGCAACTTTAAATATGAGCTGAACATTTCAGGCATCTTAAAAAAGGACTTACCCTATTTTTTGGACTATGAGGTGCACTTAAAATCCCTTAATTTTGTCAAAAATCAACAGTGAGCCTTATAATCCAGTGCACTTTATGTATTAATTTTGGTTGTGCTTACGTGGCTTTGAACCGATTTCATGTGGTACAACTGAACAATATTGACAAGTTATTGTGAATGAGTTGAATAAACCCGCTCATTCTCAATCAGTTCATCTGGACAGTTTCTTTTTAGTAGAAACGTTTCACCCTCACTCCAGAGGGTGAAACGTTTCTACTAAAAAGAAACTGTCCAGATGAACTGATTGAGAATGAGCGGATTTGATACCTGGACTATTGAGAATGAACTTTCTTGAGTTGAATAAAGTTTGACTTATCTGACTGTTTCGTTTCCCTTAAAGCTGCAGTATGTAAGTTTTCCAAAAATATATTTTTAACATATTTCTTCACTCTGTCACTATCTCCTGGCAGACTGATGTTAGACAAGTAATCTCTGAAAAAAACTATAGTCCCCTTGCTTCTCTAAAAGCATTTCTAAAAACCCACAGTGACCCGCCGTTAACCAGCCAATAAAAACAGAGCTTCTCACTTCTCACGCCCCTAACCCACGCCCCCGCCTGTCCCAGCCCCAGCGGCCGCGCACGTTCTCGTTCAAAGGATTGCAAAGCGATGCAGAATGCTGGTGAAGATTCTCAGTCGTCCAGGACATGATAAAATCAAAAAGGCGTTCAATACAAGATCAACTGGACTTTATTTGTTGCAGAAAACGTTTCGACTCCTATCCAGGAGGCTTTTTCAATTCAATTCACTGAAAACAAACTGTGAGAGTTTGGAGTTATAACAGAACCACGCACCATCATATGTAAATTGCAAGCTGAGGTAACACATACATGTAAATTGACAGGTCACACCTTAACAGTAGGGGGTTCCCTTGAGGTCTCTGACAGAAGACACAACACCAAATTGACAAAAAACACCTCCCAACCAACAACAGAGGCTTCTCAAAGAAGCGATGCAGAACTGTTTTGTATGTGACACAAATGTATTAAATTCCCCTTCTTCATCCCTGATCTGGCCTTTTCTTTTGTTTTTTTGCCAAAAGTCAAGTGATCGCTTCCTCCTCCGCTGACTCCATGACTGAAATGATGATGAAATTAATGAATTTGTCACGAGCTAATTAAACTCGGGTTCAACGTGGCTGTGCGAGGCTCTGCAGATTTCCTGGTGTGCTGGTGTGCTGGACCAGCGCTCCATGTTTTTATTTTATTTTTTAGAACGTTTTATTAACATATAAACTCAGAATATCGCAGCGGCTGCGACAGGACATGCAGTGGAGGTGGAGCTAAGGAGGCTGAGCTGAAGTTCAGCGAGAGCAAGGGGGAGCAGAGCCATATATGGCTCTGAGGGGGAGGGACCAGAAACGTGTCTCTGTTCAAAATTTTTCTAAGTTCCAGCGTGTTCAAAAAACTACAGACTGCAGCCCAGTGCTCCTTATATTCCAAAAAATACGGTATAAACATTGTTGGCACAATAGTTATAAGGTGACCAGTTTGACGCTAATTGTAATGATGCTTGGATCTGACCTTGAGCCTCGGTCTGCTCTCGGAGCCTTGTGGTGACCCAGCAGAGCCGGACTGGACCAGAACAAACTCTTCACTGGTGACGGTGGCCACAGACTCTGTGGAGCTGCTGACTTTGCCCAGTAGGGAGCGGTTATCCATGGCTAGCAGGTTAACTCAGGGTCAGCAACGGAGACCAGGTTTAGACTTGTCCCCTTTCCACCTGTCTGCCCACCTGTACAGGAAGGCAGCCTGAACAAAAGGAGATTATTTATGTGTTTATCTGCTTTACAGCCTAAACAAATGAGAAAGCATTCATGTAAACAGAAGTCCATAAAGGTTCTTTGAATATGGTTTTCCAAAGTATAGAGGGACAAAATTATAAAATCCACATAAACATAAAATGACCAAATAGACAAAAAATTAAAAATTTAAATAAAAATCCAGATGTACACTTCCTGGCCAAAAAATAAATAAAAAGTCACCACCAAAAAAAGGTCATACACTAATATGTCATTGGAGCGCCTTTAGCTTTGATTACATCAGGCATTCACTGTGACATTGTTTCAATGAGCTTCTTCAATGTCACAAAATCTGTTTCCATCCAGTGCTGCATTAATTTTTCACCAAGATCTTGCATTGATGACGAGGCACTAGGCATGATGGGTGCATCACTTCACCTGCCTCTCTTCTTACCCTGATGCACCCATCACTCTGGAACAGGGTAAATCTGGACTCATCAGACCACATGACCTTCTTCCATTGCTCCACAGTCCAATCTTTATGCTCCCTAGCAAATTGAAGCCTTTTTTCCCAGTTAGCTTCACTGATTAGTGGTTTTCTTAAGGCTCCACAGCTGTTCAGTCCCAATCCCTTGAGTTCCCTTCGCATTGTGAATGTGGAAATGCTCTTATTTTCACTATTAAACATAGCCCTGAGTGCTACTGTTGTTTTTCTTCAATTTGATTTCACCAAACGTTTAAATGATCGCCGATCACGATCATTCAGGATTTTTTTTCTGGCCACATTTCTTCCTCGAAGACGATGGGTTCCCACAATCCTTCCAGTTTTTATTAATGCGTTGGGCCGTTCTTAACCCTATTTTTGTAGTTTCTGCAATCTGCTTAGACGTTTTCTCTGCTTGATGCATGCCGATGATTTGAACCTAGCTGGACATCTTTTCCACGATCACGCGATGTGTCTTTCGACATGGTTGTTTAAGAAATGAGAAGCAACTCATTGCACCAGTTGGGGTTAAATACGGTAACTTGTTGCCAGCTTAAAGATAATCACCAAGGCAGTAATTATCCAATAGGAGGCTCGTACCCATTTGATTAGTTAAATCCAGGTGGCGACTTGTTTTTTTGGCCAGGCAGTGTATTTGCACAATAAAAAGCTCTAAACAACATAGAAAGCAGTAGGCTAGAAATGTTTAATAGGAAATTGTTTATAGCCAAGTCAAAATGTTCATGCTCATGTTCGGGCTGTTGTTACACCGCATTGTTTTACATTATTAGTGTTTAGTTACACCGCATTGTTTTACATTATTAGTGTTTAGTGTATATCTTATTTATTTTAGTGTACCATTTGGCATTCGTAGCATATATCTTAGTGTATATCTTAGATTCTTATATACTGCTTCTTTTTACACTTGCTATTTTGGGGTGTAACTGGGACCTCATAATTTCGTTCCCCCTCATGTACCACATGTGATGCGAATGACAATAAGCTTGACTTGAACTTGACTTGAAAAAAAGCCACAACAGTTGACTCAAGACTTGCACAATACTGTGCGGGTATTTATTGTACACACAAATGAGAAAACACTTGCAGCAAAAGGCTACACCTAAATCTGCAGAAGCACCTTCATATGGGATTGTGTAAAAGTTTACAGTTGCTTAATCTGATTGTAAAGCAACCACCGTGAAACTATTGTTAAATCAAGTTTATGACTCAGATTTACAGCTTTGTCGTTTATTTAATAATTTTCTTATTCTTCTTTTATTTGATACTATGTTCCTCCTTTCGATTTATAGATGGAAACACTGCAGGGTAAACACTTAGTTAGGTGGCACATTTGCAACCAACAGTAACCATGAAAGCATCTTAAAACATTTTGGGTGATACTTTTTAACTAACACAGCACTGGTAACAAACACTGAACGTCTATAATCACCTACAAATGGTAAATGGAGCTTATTTATATAGCGCTTTCCAGCCCCCTGTGAGGAGCCCCAAAGCGCTTTACAATACCAGCCATCCACCCATTCATTCACACATTCATACACCAGTAGTGGTAGCCTGCCTTGCAAGGCGCCATCCAGACCTACCGGGAGCAACTCGGGGTTAAGTGTCTTGCCCAGGGACACGACGACACATGTGGGCGGATGCACTCTGAAAAATATTTCAAGGACCTTGTAAATATGACAGAAATATCTAGGTGTGGATGCTTAATAAAAATGTTGAATGTCTTGATGATGAATATTTGATTTGATTACATCAATATAAATTAGTGGAAATTAATGTGAAATATTTGGGTGAAATATAAGTACTTGTATTAAGTTAAAGTATTTAAAATAAATGAAGATTTTACTGACAAATAAAATTGTTTATATATTAGTACTAAATTTGGTATTTTTAAACTATTTTATTTTAGAATTCATTACAAAAATAAAGTAGTTTTAATAAGTGTATTTTTTTAAGAGATCAACTTAATTTTATTTGAGACATAACTTAAAGCTTAAAAAAATCAAGTAAACAACGGATCACGTGACATCGGACCGACTAGAAGTTTCTCTCAGTCGGACTCGGCAAGCAGACCTTGAGGCTGCAGCTTGGGGTCTTCAGCTACAAGTTTTAACTTGACTTAAGGTAAGTTATTTTAAACAATTTTATAATGTCTCATAACCTTTTTCACTTAGAGAAGCCAGACATGAGCATGAAATATTAGTTCTATCACGAGGAACCGTGAGAAAGTCTGTCGTCGTCATCAACATTAGCTCGGCTGTTAGCATAGTCAAAAGCTGCTTTAATAATGTTCTGTGTTTCTCCTGCTGGTAAGTGTTTTTATTGCGGCTTAGTTTATTTAGTTTCATAACTTATGAATATGCATTTGCGTGCATTGCTCACACTAAATACCGAGCACATGGACGCTGTGTGTAACGAGATCGAGATCTCGCGATATTAAACTCCCGCGATATCTCGTTGAGAGGTAACGTTGTCTCGCGAGTCGCTAATGCTAGCAGAGCCCCTAGCAAGTCAGCGTCACGGACAGCATGGCTTCGCCGGATGAAGTTGCTATAGAAGACGCCCCAACTACTGATGGAGGGTCCCGGCGCTGCGACGCTGCCCCGAATGTAAAGACACACTTGTGTAAACACCGGTGTGACTGGTGTTGCCAGATAGAGTCCCACCCACCCAAAGCACTCTTTACCTGCTAAAGTCAGTAGGAAAATCGCGGTGAACCGCCCAATCTGGCAACACTGGTGCTGATGCGGAAATTTAGCGCACGCATTAGTTAATATTATTTTTTTTAAACAAAGTTGAACGTTCTAAGGTCTAAGGAGATTCAATCAGTAAAATGAAGACATCAGTTGAGTTTGTAATACATGATAAAACATAATAAAAGCCTTTTTGCGGCATAAAACCGATCTTAGAAGTATTCTTGAACTAATATTAAATAATAATAATAATAATACGTTATTTATAGAGCCCTTTAAAACAACCACAGCTGCAACAAAGTGCTGTACATAAAATCAAGAACATTTAAACACATAAAAATAAAAAAGTTGTTAAAACATTAAGATCAATAAAAACAATAAAAACAGTGCAGAACAAAATCAGTCTGCTAAAAGCCAGTGAGTAAAAATGTGTTTTTAAAAGAGTTTTAAAACTGGACAGTGAAGGAGCTTGTCTGATGGGAAGAGGGAGATCCTTCCACAGTTTTGGAGCAGCAACAGAAAAAGCTCTGTCTCTCCTCTGAGCCTCCGTTTGGACCTCGGCAAAATCTCGTCTCGTTCTCGCAAACTCTGTAATTTGTCTCGTCTCGAGAGTTTTATGTATCGTTACACCCCTACATGGACGTAATGAGAGAAGAGTGGAAGAAGCACCTTGACACAATTTTACAAACTGGTTTATAGTTTTAAGTCCCTTCAATATCATTTTTATGCTGAATGTGGGGGGTTTATAGAGACTGTGTAATACATAGTGACGAAGAGTTTAATCATGCTATTAATATATTTTCCTAATATGCTTTTCAGCTTGTTAAACATCTGATCAAGAAAAGAGAGGTGAGTTGTTTATAGTTAATATTAAAACAGAATATATATATTTTTTTGCTAATGAAGTTTTGTTGTACTCTTCTAAATTTTGCCTTTAGGTTACAGAAGGAGAAAAGTAACAATGTATGGAATGGCAATGTAAACTCTGCACATTTGCAGCATCATCAAACAGGGGACTTCTTAAACATTATCGACTTAAACATAGACATTTGGGTCATCAACATTTTATTCCCTGTGTTTATTTGAACTGTCCATGTTCTTTTAAAACATGGGGTGGTTTGCGTACACACTTATGCAGAGTTCATAAATCAGAGCAATCTGAAAGTCAAGGATATGTAAAACTTTTTAAGCTGATGTGACTGTAAAACTATCTAATGCTACCAGTTTTCAGCCTAATGAAAGCCAAATTCTGTCTGAAATACAGAAAAAAGAGAGGACCAACATCAATCAGCTGATGTCCAACACTTTTGCTCACAGAAGACAGGATGTTGTCACTCTTCAGCTGAGCGTCAGAGAAATCGAGGAAAAGTGGCCTGCCTTGTTTGATGTGTCACAGGTGAGATTCAAAAATTTGTGCAATACAGCTTAATGCCACAAATTAAGCTGTATCCTTTTTTCCCAGGTCAAAGCCGAATTCCATCGGATCACCACTGTAAATCTTGAGTCGAAATTCATGTCCATGTTGGACCACTACACCCCTAAACTCCTTGCCATCTTCCAAGCCAAGAAAGGTGCTGCTGGAGAGAGACATCGCACAGAAATGAACCTTTTACTCCAGGTATTTATTTATTTTTCTTTGTTTTGAAATGCCCCCACCTGACTTGTCACCAATCTTTTCTTGTCTAGACCAATTTCTCTTCTCATAAAGAACTCCTCTTTACTCGCACTCACCACAACTTCTTATACCTTATGTAGCCGTTATTTTTTATTCCACAAGTGTATCTCAGTATTATTTACTATTTTGTCAGTAGTTACAATAAATTTACTTTATTGAACAGAGTGGAATTCCTATTGAGAAAACCAGAGAAGTTGTCATTCGATGTCTCATTGATCACCTGGGAGAAGACGTGGGTGCCTTGATCAACGAGTTGGAGGTGAGTGCAATGAAACCTGTAAATTACCTGTCTACATTTAGCTACAATAAACACAGACCCACTGGTCAAAACAAAATTACTGTATGGTTCAAAACCATGTGCTTGGCTGATAGTGTTCCAGCACTGCACTGGATTTCTGGCTTAACTCCAGGGTAAAATAAACAAATAAAATCAGACTTGCCCAGCCAAATATTCCACAAACATTTCTCTGGACCTATGTTAAGGATCTCAACATAATGTTAAGAATCTGAAAAAAAAAAAAATCATAAAATATAAATGTAAACTAGAAGCACTTGGAGAGCGCAAACCTCCACCAAGGCCAATTTCCCCTATCCTGCAGTAGTGAAGAGTCCTTCAAAAAATTCCTGGATCCGGATCGTGATCCAGATCATCACCAACATTTAATAATGTGGTTCTTTGGCCAACACCCACCTGTGGTAAAAATTTCATTAAAATACGTCCATAAGTCTTTCAGTAATTTTGCCCACACAGACAGACAGACGTGACTGAAAACATAACCTCCTTGGCTGAGGTAATACATTTTAATTATAATAATAAATTAATAGTTTTACATCTGAATAAAAATCATATTCTTTTCATCTGTCCACCCCCCCCCATTATAATAGATTTCTGTTTTGTTATATTTTATATAAAAAAGTTCAGTTTATTGATGTGTGAGAAGTCTACAATTATTTGTTTATTCAGTTACTATTTAATACAGCTGGGTAAATAAATAGTTAAAATATATTGATGTGCTTTTTAAAAATTTATTATTAAAATATTATTTCATATTATGGAAAAACACTTAGTTCAAGAGAAAATGGGTTTTTAAGAAAATGGTTACTTTTTAATTAACCATTAGTCAATTGATAAGATCAATCAAGTTTAGATTAATTCATTAATCGATAACTCGCATCCCTGATATTAACACCAAAAGAAGTATATTTCTTTACTCAAAAGTGTAGCAAAGGTGTGTCTCTTTGTAAGTTTAGATTTTTTTTTTCAAAACCCCTCAGTGTTGTCTCTCTGAAGGAAACAGTTTTTAGTTCATCATAAATATCAGCTATATCAGTGTTTTTCAACCACTGTGCCTAGGCACACTAGTGTGCCGCGAGTGATCGTCAGGTGTGCCTTGGAAATTATCAAAAAAGCCCCCCATTTCTACAACCTCTTTAAATTTAAGACCACATTGTTGTGGTACTGTTCAGGTGTATTTTTGAAGACATGTTAAGTGCAATTTGAAATAAGAAATATAAAATTTGATAAAACTACATTTTTGTGTTTATTTAATTCCTATTCAAGACACTTTGATAAGAATGACTATATATTTAATATAGGCGGATACAGTGTATCTATGTTTACAATTTTGGTTGGTGGTGTGCCTCGGGATTTTTTTCAATGAAAACACTGTGCCTTGGCTCAAAAAAGGTTGAAAAACACTGAGCTATATAATATACTGTATTACTCTACCAATTTAAAACGGGTCATTTGGGGATTTTAATGAGCAAAATTGTTTATATTTGGAACCAGACTTTATGCATATTGCATGTATAAGTACACTTAATTTACTGTAATTCATTGTAGGTGAAATATCAATGGATGTATGGAAATTTGCACAGAAATTTTCATTACAAGTAAAGTTAATAACATATCTCTTTACTGTGTCTACAGAATTTCGACAGTTCAAGCCATAGAGCCATCAATGTTGAAGAAGAGCTGGCAGCAGAGACGATGGCTCTGTTTCTTGTGCGTGATGAAAGTGGACAAGTTGGGAATGTGGGAATAGTCATTGAGGGTGCCATTGTACTTGACCACCTTGGGGATCTCAGCAGAGCCTGCTGCTACTTGCTTGGACTAACTTATGCATTGGACTTCCATCCATCCATCCATCCATTATCTTTACCCGTTTCTTCCATTTTTGGGTCACGGGGGTCGCCGGTGCCCATATCCAGCAATCACTGTGCGATGGGCGGGGTACACCCTGGACGGGTCGCAAGTCCATCACAGGGCCACATAGAGACAAACGAGACAAACAACCATACACTCTCTCACTCACACCTATGGACCATTTAGAGTTACCAATCAGCCTAATATGCATGTTTTTGGTCTGTGGGAGGAAACCGGAGTACCCAGAGTGCATTGGACTTGAAATACCCCAAAACTCTAAGATTCACGTTTGAAGTATTTCAAAAGATACTTGTTGAAGTTGATCCTGCAAAGCTTTCAACAAAGGTGCAAAGACTGAAAAACATTTTAATGACCTAGGTGACTGTTATGTTGATGAACATGGATGAGACCGAATGTACCCTCAGTAATGAATGAGGCTCTTCTGGAAGCATGGACAATCTATGGGTTCATTTGACCAAATAATTTCAAAGTGTTTCTTAACTGATTGTGTGATCTGATGTTCTAAGTGCACTTACATATTTTGCGTGTAGTGTAAATAGATACAGCCTAATAGTCTACACGGAAGCCTAAAAATGCATTTGTGTGATCTAATGTTCTAATTGCACTTATTTATTTTGCATTGATATGCATTTTGTTGTTTACTAGATCATTTATGTGTGGTATGAGGCATTCAATTTTGAATTCAGAGTTTAAAGACAGTTCACACTGACATGTTCTTTTAACTTTTCAAAAAATGGCACAACATATATAAATATTAAGATAGACCT
>JBBPBX010014354.1:0-25745 GCA_038048925.1 Garcialebias charrua
CAGCTGGTTCTACCCCGAAAACATGTTCCCATGGTACTCAAGTCCCTACACGATGAGTCGGGTCATCTTGGAGTGGAAAAGACGTTGGAGCTGATACGTAACAGATTCTACTGGCCTAAGATGGGGTCAGAGGTGGAGCAGTATGTGAAAACATGTGGTAGATGCATTACCCGTAAAGCTCTGCCACAGCGAGCAGCTCCTTTACATCAGATCACCAGCCGGGGACCGCTAGATCTGGTCTGCATTGACTTTCTTTCACTCGAGCCTGATTTGAGAGGATATGCTAATATCCTTGTGGTGACTGATCACTTTACAAGGTATGCTCAGGCATTTCCGGCTAAAGACCAACAAGCATCCACAGTGGCGAAGATTCTGTGTGAACATTTCTTTGTTCACTATGGACTTCCTGCACGGATACATTCCGATCAGGGACGTGATTTTGAAAGCAAACTGATCCAAGATTTACTGAGGATGTTGGGGATCCGAAAGTCCAGAACATCTCCCTACCATCCTCAGGGAGATCCTCAACCTGAGAGATTTAATCGAACGTTGTTGTCCATGCTCGGGACTCTGGGTCCCATTCAGAAACAGAGATGGAGTCAGAAAATCAGCCAGTTGGTGCATGCCTATAACTGCAGCCAGAACGAGGCAACCGGATATTCCCCCTATCTACTAATGTTCGGAAGGGAGGCTCGTCTTCCTGTGGACATCTGTTTCGGAGTATCAGACGAAAACGGGAAAGGCCCAACTTACCACCAATATGTTTCAAAACTGAGGAAGGATTTGGAACAAGCTTACCACCTCGCTACAAAAGCTGCAGACAAAAATCATCAACGAAACAAGAAGGCACATGACAAACATGTGAAAGAGCAGATCTTAGAAGAAGGAGATCGTGTGCTTCTGAGAAACTTTGGTGTCACCGGTAAACATAAGTTGAAAGAGAGATGGAGGACAGTGCCATACATTGTCTTGGAAAGAATGCCTAACTTGCCAGTCTACAAGGTGAAACCAGAAAGAGGACTTGGGGTTGAGAAAACAGTGCATCGCAACCACCTGTTACCCATTGGTCATCTTGTCCGAATTCCAGCTGATGACGAGCCAGAGCAAGTGCGGAAACCTGTCACTAGGAGGCAACAGAGACAGTCTGAGTCTGCCAAGGCTGTTGCTCAAGAAGATGTCACACTCTCTTCTGATTCTGAATATGAAGAGGTGAACACGACAGTCCCACTAGAAGTCAACCTGAGAGAACTTTTGAGGCCATCAGAGAGGAAAGCTAAAGAACCCTCTTCAGTCACAAGTGAAGTTCAGATTACCTCGCCCCACAAGACTATTGATGATGCTGAACTAAGTCCCAACTCACCTAACCTTCAAGACTCACTGCTCTGCTCTGAACTAGATTTAGGAGGGGAAGAGATGGAAAGTGATGAGGTAGTAGGTGAGAGAGAACAGATTATTATAGAACGTCCTAGGCGAGTGAAGAAACCAGTCATAAGATTAAGTTATGATGAACTAGGACAACCATCAGATCAGCCAGTAAGTGCTGTTAGTTGTGGGGTGTTTCTTGGAAGTGGAACCTTCAAGGTACCAAGACATCCTTCTTGTTCTACTGTATGGTGTCACTCTATGGCGCTATGTCCTAACTGTGTTAGTTTTAGCCTACCACAGTTCCCTACTTTTGTTTGGGTTATGTAATTGATGTTTGATAGGGGCATCAAACAGTTTAGAAGGGGGAGGGTGTAGCCCCTGGTTTCTTTTTAAAAACATAAAAAGAAAAGAAAAACCCAGGCATTTAAGGCCTTTTAACATTTGCAAAATTTTTACAAGGTTGGTTGTATGTATACAGAAAATATAAGTGAGAAGCTTGTATTATTGTTCTTGTATATTTTTAAAACTGAGTGATTATACATGCGGGGAGCGGTTACTGTTGTAACGAGAGAAATATATGAAAGCTGAAGCTTTTCTCGAGGAGACTTGTTTACTTAAACAAGTGTATTATTGTTTAATCATTTACCTCATTATTTTAAAGACTGTATTGAACGTCCTATCTACGAAAGTCGTGAGGTTAACGAGAGACAAGTGAACGCAACATGGAGAAAAACGGGACAGGGGGTTGATGGGAAGAAGAAGAAAGGAGAGGCGGGAAAAAGGAGAAAGAAAAAGAACGGATGGAGATGGTTGCTAAGGCGACAGATCTTGAGGTGGGAGAAAAAGTGGACTGTTTTAGTCACAAGTAAACCTATACAGTGTATAGGAAACCTGCAGACGTGTCTGAGGGAAGAAAGGCAGAGGAGAACTGCTTCTGATCCGAGGACTGCTGTTGCTGATCCAAAGTGGCCAGAGAAAAGCGTCAACATGGCGACGCTGCTCCAGTGAGACTAAAAAGTAGTCCTGCAAATCAGGTGGCTGAGTTCTAAAAGAAATTGGACTCACAAAGCAACTTTGACGACGGAGAGGACCTACTGAGGAGCGCAGGTCGGTCGGTGTTGGTTGTTTAAACGGGGGAGAAGAGGATTTCCACGACGACAGCGCACCCTAGCTTCATCAGGCCTGCAACGCAAGCATATTACCGGTACCGGGTTGTGTTGGTGTGTGTGTGAGTGCGAGTGGGGCCCGTGTGTGATGTGTTTAGAACTGTACAGTTACGTTAAATTTATGGAGTTCTGTTAGTGACAAAAATTGAATTCTGGTTATATTACAACAATGGTTAAGAGAAAGGAGCTTTAATAAAAAACAAAAACACAAAGTTAAAGTGAGAAAAAGTGCTTTACAGTATTGGTTTTATTTTATTTTGGGAACATGTCAAATGAGAATTAAAGACCATACTTTATTGTTGTTTTACATCATTTTGGGGTATTGTGCAGCTTCATGTGGTGGAAGAGTTATTTTTCTAAGTTCTTATTAAAAGAAACTGTTCAGTTAGTTGGTTGTCTGGAGTGATTTATGGTACATTAAAGGTGTGTATGGTAAATTAGGTGAGTAAGGATTTACTCAACATAGGTAAACCTGCGTGGTATCTACCAGAACTTAACGAACCCAAATAGCCACCCCACCAGTGAGTTTAAGTTCTTGCCCCAGTTACTGGCGTACAGAGCAGTGGGGTGCTACACATGGATCTGTTCATGACAAAAAGATAAATTATCAGAAAAATGACTAGCGGCTGTTAGCTTTTGTTACATGCTAACCGGCGCAAATCTTATTCACAAAATCGTTATTTCAACACAAACATGGCAAAACCTTCATAAAATACACCTACAGTGCTCATACACCAGATTTTATGGGTTAGTTAATTTAGCATAAATATGGCTTTAAACCCACGTTGAGTGTAGCGTGGTTTCACTAGCAGGACCCTTCGCATGCAACTGTGCCAAACTACCATCAGGAGGCGCCAGAGAACATCAATTCAGGTGCAATTCATGAAACTGTTCACCTTGTTACACCAGCGAGTTGTTAGCTAACAGCTAAAAGTGGCAAAACAGTAACTAAAGCTAAAAGTTGAAGTAGATTTAAGAGTACAAGGTATTTAAAATGTCAAGAGTTTTCAGTTCATTTCAATGAGGACAAAATTCTAAAATTTAATACAGGTGGTCCTCGACTTACGAACGAGTTCCGTTTCAACGCCCGTTCGTAACACGAAAATCGCTGTAAGTAGGACAACACACACCAGCCGCCACTTATACACGTACATGTATGGTACTGTAGTTACCAAGCACTTCGCCTATCCTAACACAGTACCCTACATAATTATCAAAAAACACATACATTTCATTTTTAACCTTAATAAAAAGTTAATTTCTTACTTTGAGCTGGTCAAGCCTGTCTCCGTCTTTTAGCATGTTAGCTCTTGCTCGTCCGAGCTCCGCAGCTTGGTGCTACTTCACGCGGTCCAAACTGTTTACAGGAAGGACTGTTAGCATGTTAACTCCATACATTTGGAGCCATCATGAAAGGAAAAAGAGTGAATAACTTACTGGGAGCCGTTTCTCCGCGTGTCCATCCAAAAATGCTGCACCCATTAGCATGTTAGCTCGTTGGTCCTCCGGTGTAGCTCGCTGTCTGCTGCTTTACGCGGTCCACAGCATCATTTTCCTTCGTCCACCCGTCCCTCCGCAAAACCGTCTTTCAGCTCCCAGCTCTGATCGGACACGGTCCGTCCGAAGCCGGCTGTGAGGCCGGAGCTAACCGAAGCTAACCGCCAAATGGCGGACACGGGCGGAAACTGCCGAAAACTGCGCAAATAGGCTTAAAAATTATAATAATAATAATAATGATACTTTATTTTTAAAGCCATTTAAAACAACCATAGCTGCAACAAAGTGCTGTACACATGAAATCAAGAACATTTAAACACATAAATGTTTTTAGCTTTTAATTTTTTATTTCATATTTTTATTAATATGATGCATTCGTAAAGTTGGATCGCCATAAGTCAAGGACCACCTGTATTTCAAACCTTATGAACGTAACAAAGATCAAGTCGCCGTATTGTCCTGAACGAGCTGAAGGTTTTGATAAATGAACCACTAAATTAGCTGAAATTATTTTAGAGAAGCTACAGTCTTACACAGTCGACCAGTGAAAGTATTTTTGTTCTCAACAGAAAATCATCCAGTGGTCTGGCGGCCAGAGCAACAGGTTTGAGAAGCTGAAGGCCACCTTGGTGAGTGATGACATCATCATATGACATTATATGGCATCAGGTAACGGCAGATGACTGACTGTTCCTACAGGTGTCCAAAAGTATCCGTGACAACGAGCGGTGTGGGCGGGCTGAGCTCGTGGTCATCGATGAGGGGGCGGAGCCAGCAGTTATGTTGAAGGTAATAACAAAGAAGATCATGTGACTCACAGATGGCCTCATGACCTTTTCCTGTTGGCCTTGCATAGTCTGCATCGCTGGTCTGCAGGACGTAAAAACAGATAAATAAATAAATAAATACATAAATAAATAAATCCCCACTTACCCTGGCAATAGTTCCCACCTGCCTGAAGATCGCAACCATCATCCCAGTCCCAAAGAGCTCTACAGTGACTGGTCTGAATGACTATCAGCCAGTGGCTCTCACCCCGATAGTCGCTAAATGTTTCTAAAAACTGGTGTTCTATGAAATATTATTTTATAAATGTTTTATGAATTTTTATTCATAAATGTTTTATGAAATATTATTTATGCAGAATCAAGAGAGATCGGCAAATACCCTCAAAAGAATTTACAACTTCAAGAGACTTCACACAAGACACTATTCTCTGCTTGAAAACAAATACTCCTTATTTTACCACAGAAAACCAATAGCAAGCAAGCCAGAAGCAGACAAGTGACACACATTCATCTCAAAACTTTATACAATGATTAATGCTTAAACAAAGATTTCTTACCATTTGACAGTGTGGATTGGGAGAGCCGTTTCAATCCCAAGGCAGAATCAGCGTTAAACAAACTGACGATTATTTCATCGCCGGTAGACTCTCAACTCTGGGAGCCCAGCCTGTCTCTTTTTATCCCTTTCGATAAGGATTGCTTGCAAAACAAAGTTGGCCATGCTTTTTTCCACAAGTAATCACCCAGTTTAAACAGGAACTGGACATTATCTTTAGGAACTAGAGTATCTCTCACTTACCCCTAATCAAACCGTTGGAACAAAGCTCCGGAGATGACTTGATCAATACTGACTATTCCTGTGATGATGAAATCAGCACAGTTTAACTTCTTATCTCCCAGCTCCCCGGTAGTTACAGATATACACACAATGTCTGGACATTTCAGACTTTTAAGACTGATCAGAGAACAAACTTATTTATTCATTATTCAACTGGTCATGACCCACATCAGAACAACCATCAACATCAACGAGGACCCTCATCAGTATGCACACCATGAGAACTGATCAACAGAGGACACCATCTCCTCTGTGGTCCACATTGCTCTCACCCACCTGGAACAGAAGGACTCATACGTCCATCTGCTCTTTGTGGACTTCACATCTGCCTTCAACACCATGATCCCCCAAACCCTGATGGACAAACCATTCAAACTAGGACTAAGCCCCTCTATTTGTAACTGGGTACTAGACTTCTTAACAAACAGACCACCGTCCGTGAAGATCCACAACTTCTCCTCCTCCTCCATAACCCTCAGCACTGGCTCTCCTCAGGGATGTGTGTTAATCCCTCTCCTGTTCACTCTGCTCACATATGACTGTGCAGCTACCCATCCAGGCTGTCATATTGTAAAGTTTGCAGATGATACAGCGGTGGTGGGATGCATCACAAACAATGATGAGTCCAGCTACAGACAGGAGGTGGAACACCTGGAGAGCTGGTGCAAAGAGAATAATCTTCACATGAATGTGAAGAAGACAAAGGAGATGATTGTGGACTTCAGAAGGAACAAACACACCCACACCCACTGAACATAAGTGGATCTGCAGTGGAAGTGGTCTCCAGCTACAAATACTTGGGTGTACACTTGAATGATAACCTCAGCTGGAGCAACAACACCACCAGCCTGATCAAGAAGTTCATCAGAGACTCTACTTCCTCAGACAGCTGAGACGAGCTGGTCTGAGAAGCCCAGTCCTCACCTCCTTCTACAGAGTCAGAGTCAGTGTCAGAGTCAGAGAGTCTTTATTGTCATTTGCACCGCATGTAGTACATGTGTTGAAAACGAGATTATGTACACAGGGTCCCAGTTACATCCAACAACAAATGCAAGAGAAAAACAATAATAACATCTAGGATTAACTAAGAGAGACATCAGCTAGTAATACACTAAGCCCTAATGTAGTAGAAAAACATCATTATAAACAGCAGCACGAACATGAGTCATTATGAGCAGATGGTCACAGATGAACGCAGCAACAAGAAACAGATCAGCATCAGCAACATGATGTGACATTTTGCAGTGTTTATTCTTATTATTTATTTATTCATGAGTCTGACAGCCTCAGGGTAGAAGCTGTTCCTCAGTCTAGTGGTTCTACATTTGATGCTCCTCAACCTCCGTCCCGAGGGGAGTGGTGCAAAGAGTGAGTGTGCTGGGTGAGTGAGGTCTTTCATGATGCAGGTGGCTCTTTTTCTGCATCTGGAGGTGTAAATGTCTGTGATGGTGGGGAGACTGACTCCCACAGACTTCTGTGCAGCCTTCACCACTCTCTGTAGAGCTTTCCTCTCTGCAACTGTGCAGCCTCCATGCCACACGTTGATGCTGGAGCACAGGACGCTCTCCACTGCACACCTGTAGAACGAGGTGAGGACTGAGCTTCTCAGACCAGCTCGTCTCAGCCGTCTGAGGAAGTAGAGTCTTTGATGTCCTTTCTTGATCAGGCTGGTGGTGTTATTGCTCCAGCTGAGGTTATCATTCAAGTGTACACCCAGGTACTTGTAGCTGGAGACCACCTCCACCGCAGATCCACCTATATACAGTGGGGTGTGGGTGTGTTTGTTCCTTCTGAAGTCCACAATCATCTCCTTCGTCTTCTTCACATTCATGTGAAGGTTGTTCTCTTTGCACCAGCTCTCCAGATGTTCCACCTCCTGTCTGTAGCTGGATTCATCATTATCTGTGATGCATCCCACCACAGCTGTATCATCTGCAAACTTAACAATATGACAGCCTGGATGTGTGGCTGTACAATCATATGTGAGCAGAGTGAACAGAAGAGGGCTCAGCACACATCCTTGAGGAGAGCCAGTGCTGAGGGTGATGGTGGAGGAGGAGAAGTTGTGGATCTTCACGGACTGTGGTCTGTTTGTTAAGAAGTCTAGTACCCAGTTACAGATGGAGGGGCTTAGTCCAAGTGTGGATAGTTTGTCTATCAGAGTTTGGGGGATCATGGTGTTGAAAGCAGATGTGAAGTCCACAAAGAGCAGACGCACGTATGAGTCCTTCTGATCCAGGTGGGTGAGAGCAGTGTGGACCACAGAGGAGATGGCGTCCTCTGTTGATCGGTTCTCGCGGTATGCATATTGATGAGGGTCCTCGCTGATGTTGACGGTTGTCTTGATGTGGGACATGACCAGTTTCTCAAAACATTTAGCGACTATCGGGGTGAGAGCCACCGGTCTATAGTCATTCAGACCAGTCACTGTGGAGCTTTTTGGGACTGGGATGATGGTGGCAGTCTTCAGGCAGGTGGGAACTGACTCCAGTGAAAGTGAGGTGGTGAAGACGTCAGCCAGCACCTCACAGAGCTGGTCCGCACATTCCTTCAGAACTTTCCCTGGGATGTTGTCTGGACCCGTAGCTTTATGAGGGTTGATCCTTCTGAGACTACCTCTCACTTCTGCTGCGGTCACTTTGAGGTGCTCCTCGTCTGGTGATGAGGTGAGTCTGGTGCTAGCTGGTCTGTTTGGATCTTCAAAACGTGCATAAAACTTATTGAGGGCATCAGGCAGGGATGGGTCCCTGGGGCATTGTTTGCTTTTGCCCTTGTAGTCTGTTAAGCATTTGATGCCCTGCCACATGCTCCGTGGATCATGTGAGATGAACTGACCCTCGATCCTCTGTGCATACGCGGCTTTGGCCTTCTTTATGCCATCATCCAGTTCTCTCCTGCACTTTCTCAACTCCTCAGTATCTCTAGACTTGAATGCAGTGTCCCTGGCTGCCAGCAGGGTGCGGACATCCTTATTTAGCCAGGGTTTTTGATTGGGGTAAAATTTAACATACTTTCTTATGGATACATTTTCAGCACATGTACTGATGTAACCCAGGACTGAGGAAGCATAAAGTTCCAGGTCAACTGAACTTCCATTCGTAGCTGCCTCTTTGAAGACAGACCAGTTTGTGTTTTCAAAGCAGTCTCTTAGCATGGGGGTACTATCTTGGCGCCACAATGTGATCTCTCTTTGTTCCGGCTTGGAACGTCTGAGTGGGGGTAGCTGTCTAGGGACCAATAACAGGGAGCGATGGTCGGAAGCCCCGAGCGGTGGGCGTGGCTTCGCCGTGTACGCCCCCTTCACATTCGTGAAGACTTGGTCTAGCGTCTTATTTCCTCGTGTTGCTGTGAAAACGTGCTGATTGAAGGTTGGAAGGATGACACGTAAATCCACATGATTGAAGTCCCCGGAGACAATGAAAAACCCCTCAGGATATTTACACTGCAGCGAGGTGAGTAAGTCATGAATTTCTCCCTGGGCGTCGTTGGCATTAGCATCGGGTGCTATGTAAACAGCGCTTATTATTATCGCTGAATAGTCGCGGGGGAGGTAATGTGGACGACATCTTATTGTTAAAAGCTCCACAGCAGCTGAGCAGATCCTGCTGATAACGGCACAGTTCGTGCACCAGTCTTTGTTAACGTAAATGCAGACACCACTGCCTCGTGCTTTCCCCGTAGTCTCGATGCACCGGTCCGTTCTGAAAAATAGCCTATTATCCAACTCATAAACAGAGTCAGGAGTGTCCTCGTGTGCAATGGAGAGCGTCCTGTGCTCCAGCATCAATGTGTGGCATGGAGGCTGCACAGCTGCAGAAAGAAAAGCTCTACAGAGAGTGGTGAAGGCTGCACAGAAGATGTTGGAGTCAGTCTCCCCCCATCACAGACATCTACACTTCCAGATGCAGGAAGAGGGCCACCTGCATAATGAAGGACCACACTCACCCAGCACATACACTTTTTGACCCACTCCCCTCAGGAAGGAGGTTGAGGAGCATTAAGTGTAGATTCACTAGACTGAGGAACAGCTTCTACCCTGAGGCTGTTAGACTCATGAATATATATACAGTATACAGGTGAGGTGGTCCCCGACTTACGAACGAGTTTCGTTCCTACGCACCGTTCATAATCCGATTTTGACGTAAGTCAGAACTCATTACACGCGGCATTCGTAAGTCCGGATTTTTGCCGTAAGACGGAAACTGCTTGCTAACGCTACGTCGCACACCCGTTTATTGACATGAGACACTGAACAAGCGTACATACTGTCCATAAACATGCACAGAACTTTATTTACAAACAGTTAGCTAACACATTACACCACACATTCATCTATAAACACATACTTGTACAGTATTTACTGTACAACAGTACTGTTCGGAGCGCGTTTGTAAGTCCGGAATGTCGTAAGTCGGGGACCACTTGTATACATAACTGGTCCAGAATGCAGCAGCCTGATTTTTAACCAGTACAGGCAAAAGAGAGCACATTACACCAGTCTTGGCCTCCTTGCACTGGTTCATCTCCGAATCCAGTTCAAGATTCTATTGTATGTCGACAGTCGTCCCCCCCATCTCTCTGATTTGCTACACCCGTATGTCCCACCATGTTCTCTGAGGTCAGCGGACCAGTTGCTCCTCACAGTTCCAGGAACTCGTCTTAAGCACAGAGGTGACAGGGCCTTCTCTGTAGCAGGACCAAGACTCTGGAATGAGTTACCTCTGCTCGTCAGACAGGCCCCCTCCCTCTCGGTTTTAAAATCCAGTTTAAAGACCCATTACTATTCTGTTGCTTTCAACACCAGATGATCTGTGTTTGGTCGTTATATTTATTATCTGCAATGTTTTTATGTCTATTTTCTGTTTTTTACTTCATTGTGTGTGTTGCCTGTTGTTTGTTTGTTCAGCACTTTGGTTTGGCCTTGTCACTGTTTTAAGTGCTCTATAAATAAAATGGTATGGTATATCTAACCAGAATAATCACTGTGAAAAATCACATCATGTTGCTGCTGATCTGTTTCACGTTGCTGCTGATCTGTTTCATGTTGCTGCTGATCTGTTTCACGTTACTGTGTTCATTCGTGCTCATCTGCTCATGTTGCACCCTTGAAAAGAACTAAAAAAATTCTATAGATTTTCGCTTTTATGCAACTTTATTAAACAAAGCCCACAGCTCAAGCGTACAGCACGTGTAGTTTTCTGCCATTCTTTTGTACACAACACCCAATCAAAGGTCATGAACTCTCTATTCCCATTATGCATTGCGTCTCTCTTAAAGAGGCATTATTATGATGTAGATGGGGTGTGGTCGTGAGATGGAGTAGTCGTGCTTGCCAGTGCTCCGGTTAAAACTTAATTTTTAGCACCACCAAGCCCTCTACATTTACTTTTTTTTGCCTAATATCACACACACAACTTCCATCAAACATTTCTTTTCAAGATTTTAAATTAAAAATGTCTCAAAAGTCGACAAGATCGAAGAAGGATGACGCTGGCCTTACCCTTGAGGCAATTACGTCACTGCTTGAGGAGCACCGCGCGGCGATGTCAGCTGAGTTCAAACAAACTTTCAATCAGCTGGATGTCAAACTGGACCAGACCCGGCTCGCGGTGGAGGAACACGGCCCACATGTGTCATCACTGGAACTCGTCACTGACGACCTGAGCCAGCGCCTGACGGAGGTAGAAAACACCTACTCTACTCTCCAGGAGGAAAACGCCAGACTAAAGTCTAATCTAGCAGACTTAGAAAGTAGAAGCAGACGGAAGAACATTCGTATTCTAGGCCTAACTGAGTCTATTGAGAGCGGACGCCCCACAGACCTCTTCTCCAACCTGCTGTGTGACATCTACGGGCGTGACACGCTTCCATCTCCACCTGAACTGGACCGGGCCCATCGAACCCTCGCCCCGAAACCCACCTCGGACCAGCGGCCGCGCCCGGTTATCCTGCGAGTGCACCGGGTCCAGGTGAAGGAGCTCCTGATGCAGGAGGCTCGACGCAGAGGTAAACTTGAATACCGGGGGAAAACGGTGTGGATCGTGGAGGATTACACCCCTGAAGTCCCCAGCGTGTGGAATATAAGGACGTGATGGCTGCGCTGTATTCTCTGGGTTTAAAACCTGCTCTGCTTTTTCCTGCTCGACTCTGTGTGACTTTACCTGATGGACACAGAAAGTGTCTGGGCTCTGTGGAGGAGGTGCAGAAGTTCATGGACACCTTACCTCAGGCTTCACAGCGCAAGTAATATTTAACTTTTCCTTTGACTAATGAGCAACACGCTATTTCCGCACTGGCTTTGTTTATGTTTACACTAAACTAAAAAATAAATAAAAATGTTTACACTAAACTTTTGTTTACATGAGGTGATGAACAGATGAGCAGGACTCTGCCCATGCTCTGATTATCTGAGACTATTAGTTTTCAGTGCCTTAAAAGAGTGTGGCTTTTTGGTTTTGTATATAGGCACATAAATAATTGAAGTGTTCCTGTATAAAAATGGGTGAAATATATAATGTTTTCAATATATTCTTTTGAACTATTAACATTAGTAGGACGCGCTGGAGGGACTATGTTTCTCGGCTGGCCTGGGAACGCCTTGGGATTCCCCCGGAGGAGCTGCTCCAAGTGGCTGGGGAGAGGGAAGTCTGGGCCTCCCTACTTAGGCTGCTACCCCTGCGACCCGACCCCGGATAAGCGGAAGAAGATGGATGGATGGATGGATGGATGGATGAACTATTAACATTTTTCCTCTTCTTGTTTACCTGTTGACTATCTTAAATTAAATCTTGAATTAATCTTAAATTGATTGAAGATTTAATTTAAGAATAGGATTAATTTAACTTTTTGTTTGTATGTGTGTGCGTGATTACACATACATCTATGTGTATTAATTTTTGGCCTTGCATACTTTAAAACTATTTTGTGAGGTGCTTATACATTTTTTTCCCTTTTATGATACTGGAGCACTAGTTTAAAAGTTAGACAGGAGACTTTTTTTATGGAGCTTGTTGCTTTTGTTTTTTGCAGCTGTCCAGGGTGGGAAGGGGAGGGGGTGGGGGGTCCATCACTGCCATTAATTTATATTTTCTTTCACTTTGCCAAGAACTGCACAGCCATCAACACATTAGACAATATTACCTACTTTTCTTATACAGTACATATTATTAGTAATATGAGCCCCTCCCTGGGCTGCCACCTTCCCATGGTGGAGGGGTTTGAGTGTCCCAATGATCCTAGGAGCTATGCTGTCAGGGGCTTCATGCCCCTAGTAGGGTCACCCAAGGCAGACAGGTCCTAGGTGAGGGACCAGACAAAGTGCAGCCCGAAGACCCCAATGATGAGTACAATAAATGGACAAAATGTTCCCTCGCCCGGACGCGGGTCACCGGGGCCCCACTCTGGAGCCAGGCCCGGAGGTGGGGCACGTTGGCGAGCGCCTGGTGGCCGGGCTTTCACCCATGGAGCTCGGCCGGGCACAGCCCGAAGAGGAGACGTGGGTCCCCCTTCCCATGGGCTCACCACCTATGGGAGGGGCCAAAGGGGTCGGGTGCAATGTGGGATGGGTGGTGGCCGAGGGCGGGGACCCTGGCGGTCTGATCCTCGGCTACAGAAGCTGGCCATTGGGACATGGAATGTCACCTCTCTGGTGGGGAAGGAGCCTGAGCTAGTGTGTGAGGTTGAGAGGTTCCGGCTAGAAATAGTCGGACTCACCTCAACGCATGGCTCTGGCTCTGGAACCAGTTTCCTTGAGAGGGGTTGGACACTCTTCCACTCTGGAGTTGCCCCTGGTGAGAGGCGCCGAGCAGGAGTGGGCATACTTGTTGCCCCCCATCTTGGTGCCTGTACGTTGGGGTTCACCCCGGTGAACGAGAGGGTAGCCTCCCTTCGCCTACGTGTGGGGGGACGGGCTCTGACTGTTGTTTGTGCCTATGCGCCAAACGGCAGCGCAGATTACCCACCCTTTTTGGAGTCCTTGGAGGGGGTATTGGAGAGTGCGCCTCCTAGGGACTCCCTTGTTCTGCTGGGGGACTTCAACGCTCACGTGGGCAATGACAGTGAGACCTGGAGGGGTGTGGTTGGGAGGAACGGCCCCCCTGATCTGAACCCGAGTGGTGTTTTGTTGTTGGACTTCTGTGCTCGTCATGGATTGTCCATAACGAACACCATGTTCAGGCATAAGGGTGTACATATGTGCTCTTGGCACCAGGACACCCTAGGTCGCAGTTCGATGATCGACTTTGTTGTCGTCTCATCTGATCTGCGGCCGCATGTCCTGGACACTCGGGTGAAGAGAGGGGCGGAGCTGTCAACTGACCACTACCTGGTGGTGAGTTGGCTCCGATGGTGGGGGAGGATGCCGGTCAGACCTGGCAGACCCAAACGTATTGTGAGGGTCTGCTGGGAACGTCTGGCAGAGTCTCCCGTAAGACGGAGCTTTAACTCCCACCTCCGGGAGAGCTTTGAACACGTTCCGAGGGAGGCGGGGGACATTGGCCCTCATTCACGAAAATGTTCGTATTATTATCCTAAATTTCTCCTACTTCTGTGCGTACGAAGCGTTCGTACGAACATGCCACGTCAGATTCAACAAAGTCTTCTATCCACAGGAAACGTGTGTAAACGGGTTGCGTAAAGTTGATGAATCCCACCTGTTCCATCCACCTGCGCGTGCTCGCGGAGAGGTCATTTACATAATTCCCACCCCTCAAAACACCATATAAGGCCACGTTTCCTGCCTTTTGACAGCAGGAAGTGTCCATTCATTCTAAATCAAGAAGTAAAAAGAAGAACTTCACGCGTTCGGAGATTGAAGTTCTGCTCTGCACCGCTACCCCCCACCCCCCGCAAGTGTCGGATGGTCAAATATCTTTAATTTTAGTGTACTGTGTTACATTATAGTTTCACTTATTCAGAAGAGCTGTGGCGCACCGCTACCCCCCACCCCCCGCAAGTGTCGGATGTGTTTTTGAACAGAAGCATTTTAAAATGTCTCGAAACTACAGTTAACTTCATATTAATATTGTAGTGCATATGTTGTGTGTCCCGTGGGTCGTACAGTATCAGAAATCAAGAATAAATGGTTTGATCTGAAAATGGCTTCAAACAAACGTCTCGCCGCAGCACGGACAGGAGGTGGTCAAGGAATAGTCTGCGAGATGGATGGACAATAAATGCCACGCTGCGCAGACGCATGCCAACATGTTTTGCAGCACAAATGAGTCATGCGCGCTCGTCATCGCGCAACCACATTCTGCAGGTTATATTTCGAATCAGATATAATAATCTATTGCTCCGATGGTGTTTGGCACAGCAGTCCAGCAATAGCATGAAAATCAGTCTTAATTCGTACTTGTTCTGCGGCGGTGTATGGGAATTTTATGTACCTGGGTGTTAATATGAGGAGGGCTTTGATGACCAAGGGGAGCGCACGACTCACTGAAGCCTGCGCGACACACCAGACAAATTAAACTTAAAATTATAATTCTAATTCAAACAGAATAACCTATTGTCAAGAATAATTATGGTGCGTGATTTTTTTAAACCCAAAATATTTTCTAAATAACGAAATATGAAGTTATTCGTGGAGAAGATCCGTCTGGATGACAGCAGACTGACGCTCCTAAAATATACGACAGGTCCGGACCACTCGTAAATTTTGTTCGTATCTGAAAAAAATCGTAGGATACGAAAACATTGTTGAATGCCGCAAATGATCCTAAATCACTCGTACGCACAGTTTAAGAACAAATCTGTGTGTACGAACGGTTCGTGAATGAGGGCCATTGAGTCCGAGTGGGCCATGTTCCGCGCCTCTATTGTCGAGGCAGCTTATCAGAGTTGTGGCCACAAGGTTGTTGGTGCCTGTCGTGGTGGCAACCCTCGAACCCGGTGGTGGACACCGGCGGTGAGGGATGCTGTCAGGCTGAAGAAGGAGTCCTATTGGGCCTTTTTGGCCTGTGGGACCCCGGAAGCAGCAGATAGGTACCGACAGTCCAAGCGGCATGCGGCTCGGGTGGTTGCTGAGGCAAAAACTTGGGCGTGGGAGGAGTTCGGAGAGGCCATGGAGAATGACTTCCGTACGGCTTCGAGGCGATTCTGGTCCACCATCCGGCGTCTCAGGGGGGAAAGCGGTACGCGACCAACACCATTTATGGTGGGGATGGCGTGCTGTTGACCTCAACTCGGGATGTTGTGAGTCGGTGGGCGGAATACTTCGAAGACCTCCTCAATCCTACTGGCACGTCTTCCACTGAGGAAGCGGAGCCTGGGGACTTTGGGTCGGGCTCTCCAATCTCTGGAGCTGAGGTCACCGAGGTGGTTAAAAAGCTCCGCGGTGGCAGGGCTCCAGGGGTGGATGAGATTCGCCCTGAGTTCCTTAGGGCTCTGGATGTTGTGGGGTTGTGTTGGCTTACGCGACTCTGCAATATCGCGTGGACATCGGGGGCAGTTCCCTTGGATTGGCAGACTGGGGTGGTGGTTCCCCTATTCAAAAAGGGGGACCGTAGGGTGTGTTCCAACTATAGGGGGATCACACTCTTAAGCCTCCCTGGTAAGGTCTATTCAGGGGTTCTGGAGAGGAGGGTCCGTCGGATAGTCGAACCTCGGATTCAGGAGGAGCAGTGTGGTTTTCGTGCTGGTCGTGGAACACTGGACCAGCTCTACACCCTCAACAGGGTCCTGGAGGGCGCGTGGGAGTTTGCCCAACCAGTTTACATGTGCTTTGTGGACTTGGAAAAGGCATTCGACCGCGTCCCTCGGGGGGTTCTGTGGGGGGTACTCCGGGAGTATGGGGTACCAGGCCCATTGATATGGGCTGTTAGGTCCCTGTACGACCGGTGTCAGAGCTTGGTCCGCATTGCCGGCAGTAAGTCAGGCTCGTTTCCAGTGAGAGTTGGACTCCGCCAAGGTTGCCCTTTGTCACCGATTCTGTTCATAACTTTTATGGACAGAATTTCTAGGCGCAGCCAAGGTGTTGAGAGGATCCGTTTTGGTGGCCTTAGAATCGCTTCTCTGTTTTTTGCAGATGATATGGTCCTATTGGCTTCATCAGATCGTGATCTACAGCTTTCGCTGGAGCGGTTTGCAGCCGAGTGTGATACGGCCGGGATGAGGATCAGTTCCTCCAAATCCGAGGCCATGGTCTTGAGCCGGAAAAGGGTAGCATGCCCTCTCCGGGTCGGGGATGAGGTCCTGCCCCAAGTGGAGGAGTTTAAGTATCTCGGGGTCTTGTTCACGAATGAGGGAAAACTGGAGCGTGAGATCGATAGGCGGATAGGTGCAGCATCCGCAGTGAAGCGGGCTCTGTACCGGTCTGTCGTGGTGAAGAGAGAGCTGAGTCGAAAGGCAAAGCTCTCAATTTACCGATCGATCTACGTTCCCACCCTCATCTATGGTCATGAGCTTTGGGTTGTGACCGAAAGAACGAGATCTCGGATACAAGCGGCTGAAATGAGTTTTCTCCGCAGGGTGTCTGGACTCTCCCTTAGAGATAGGGTGAGAAGCTCGGTCATCCGGGAGGGACTCGGAGTAGAGCCGCTGCTTCTCCACATCGAGAGGAGCCAGTTGAGGTGGCTCGGGCATCTGGTTAGGATGCCTCCTGGACGCCTCCCTGGTGAGGTGTTCCGGGCATGTCCCACCGGGAGGAGACCCAGAGGAAGACCCAGGACACGCTGGAGGGACTATGTTTCTCGGCTGGCCTGGGAACGCCTTGGGATTCCCCCAGAGGAGCTGCTCCAAGTGGCTGGGGAGAGGGAAGTCTGGGCCTCCCTACTTAGGCTCCCCGCGACCCGACCCCGGATAAGCGGACGAAAATGGATGGATGGATGAATAATAATATGAGTGGTCAGTTGGTGTTGTCAAGTTGGAACGTCAAAGGTTTGAACCACCCCGTTAAGAGAAGGAAGGTATTTTCTCATTTAAAACAATTAAATACAGACATTGCTTTCCTGCAGGAGACTCACATTAGAAGTGACGATAACAAACAATTACGGCAAACATGGCACAGGCAGAGTTTCCATTCCTCCTTTCGAGCAAAGGCTCGGGGCGTCTCAATCCTCATCAGTCAAGACATTTCTTTTGAACCTTTTCAAGTTAACTCAGATAAATATGGTCGTTTTGTGATTGTTTCCGGTAAATTGTACAACACACCAGTAGTGCTAGTTAACGTTTATGCCCCAAATACGGATGATGTTGGTTTCTTTGAGAAATTATTTTCACTGCTCCCAGACCTTAACACATACTCATTGATACTCAGTGGTGACTTGAACTGCTGGTTGGATCCAGTTTTGGACAGATCCTCTACAAACACTGCCATAGCCAGCAGGTCGTCCCACATTATCCGTGCCTTTTTATCCAAGTATGGCCTGTGCGATGTGTGGTGCTTTTACACCCAGCTGAGAGAGAATATTATTTTTTCTCTCATGTTCATCACTCATACTCGAGGATCAATTACTTTTTCATGGACAACAAACTTCTTCCCTCTGTCCGTGGCTGTGATTACCACAGTATTGTCATCTCAGACCAAGCACCTGTGACTCTGTCTCTGTCCCTCCCTGACATTCCTCTAAGGAGTAGACAGTGGAGATTCAATTCAACATTGCTGTCAAACAATGATTTCGTCACATTTATAGAAAAAGAAATAACCTTCTTTCTATCCATAAACAGAACTCCTGGGATCCCATTGTCAACCGTTTGGGATACCCTTAAGGCCTATCTTAGGGGGCAAGTAATTTCATATACCGCCCGGCTGAGGCAAAAATCCCAAAAAGAAAGAACTGATTTAGCCCAGCAGATAAAAGAAATTGATAAACAATATGCTCAAAACAAATGCCCTAATCTGTACCAAAAAAAGTAGAACTCAAAACTAAGTTTGACTTATTGACCACACACTCAATAGAACAATCACTTTTGAAAAGTAAATCAACATTTTACATACATGGAGAAAAGTCAGGAAAACTACTGGCAAATCAGTTGAAGGGTGCCATGGCTAAACAAATCATCCCTAAGATCCAATTAGAGAATGGCACCATAACTCTAGATCATTTACAAATTAACAGAGCATTTAAGGACTTTTATTCCCATTTATATACTTCAGAATCCCAAACCAACAAGAATTTATCTTCTCAGTTTTTCGAAAAGACCAATATGCCAAAACTCACACCCAACCTGAAAGATGCACTGGAGATCCCAATATCCCTGACAGAAATTGTGTCAGCTGTATCGGTAATGCAGTCTGGCAAATGTTCGGGTCCTGACGGCTTCCCTGCTGAATTTTTAAAGAAATTTTCTCCATTACTCTCCCCACTCCTACACTCGGTTCTCTCAGAGTCATTTGACCAAGGATCCCTTCCAAAATCTTTCTTAGAGGCTTGCATTACCCTCATTGCAAAGAAAGGAAAATACCCAACTCATTGTTCCTCTTATCGACCAATCTCCCTTTTAAATACAGATGCCAAAATTTTAGCCAAAGTTCTTGCTCAAATGTTGGAAAAGATCCTTCCTTTCATCATATCAAAAGACCAGAATGGCAGGCATTCCTTTTTTAATATCAGGCGCCTTTTGGACATTATTTATTCTCCTTCGGATACTGTTCCCGAGTGTGTTATTTCACTTGACGCGGAGAAAGCATTTGATCGGGTTGAATGGGACTACTTGTTTAATGTTCTTGACAAATTTGGTTTTGGCCCCAATTTCATTACATGGGTGCAATTAATTTATTCACATCCCACCGCAACCATTCGTACCAACTCTCAGATATCGAAACCATTCAGTCTACATCGAGGAACTCGTCAGGGATGCCCACTGAGCCCTTTGCTCTTTGACCTGGCAATTGAACCTCTTGCCACTGCTTTGCGGTCCTGTGACACAATTTCAGGAATCTGGAGAGGCGATATGGAGCACAAGGTCTCCCTTTATGCTGATGACCTTTTACTTTTCATCTCTCATCCGACTGACACGCTGCCTTCCGTTTTATCATTACTTGAGGAATTTGGAATAAATTCTGGCTACAAATTAAACCTGAGTAAAAGTGAAATTTTCCCTGTTAATACCCTGGCACAGACTCTTGACTTTAGTAAATGGCCTTTTAAAATTGAGAAGATAAAATTCTCTTACCTGGGTGTTACAGTTACGAGGAGGTATAAAGATTTATATCAAGAAAATTTTGTCTCTCTGTTGAATCAGACAAAGCAGGCATTATCCCGATGGTCACCGCTTTCCACATCCCTCATAGGCCGTATTAACTCAGTCAAGATGGTCACTTTACCTAAGTTTTTATATCTCTTTCAAAATATTCCTGTTTTTATCCCTGGTTCATTCTTTGTTCAGTTAGATTCCATCATTTCATCATATCTGTGGCAAGGAAAACGTCCACGCTTAAATAAGACATATCTCCAAAAAACTAAGGCCGCAGGCGGTCTTGCCCTTCCAAATTTCCGCTTTTATTATTGGGCAGCAAACTTGCACTGTCTAGCATTCTGGTCATTCTATTACAACAGGCCTGACAGCCCTGACTGGGTAGAGATGGAGTCACAGTGTTCTGGGAAATGGTCCTCCGTGGCTTTCTTGGGATCCTCACTCCCGCTTCCACCACTTACAACTGTTATAAATCCAGTTATAAAACACTCACTAAAAATCTGGGCACAATTTCGTAAATGTTTCAATTTCTCTAGTTTCTCTCTCTATAGCCCTATCATGTCTAACCAACTTTTCAAACCCTCATCTCAGGACTCTGTTTTTAAAGAATGGCAAAGAAGGGGTATAGTACGCTTCAATGACTTGTTTCTCAATAACACTTTAGCTTCATTTCAACAACTATGTGAAAAATTTAGTCTTCCCCAGTCCAATTTTTTTAGGTATCTCCAAATACGGCACTTTATTACTCTTCATTTGTCCAGCCTCTCCATTTCAACTGATAGCAGTATTGTTGACACTATTCTTTCTCTAGACCCAAATAAAAAACAGTCCATTTCATTCATTTACAGTAAACTATTGGATTTGAAGCGTGCTTCCTCAGATAAAATCAAAGCTGCTTGGGAAGAGGATCTCGGCTCCTCTATTTCAGAGGACTCTTGGACCTCCATACTCAAACTGGTGAGCTCCAGTTCTCTCTGTGCTAGACATTGTCTAATACAATTTAAAGTGGTGCACAGAGCTCACATCTCTAAACTGAAATTGTCCTCTATGTATCCTGATGTCAGCCCATACTGTGTGAGATGCAAACATGCTGAAGCCTCTCTCTCCCATATGTTTTGGTTTTGCCCATCTCTGAACAAATATTGGCGGGAAATCTTTCAGACTTTATCACATGTACTAGATACACGCCTGAACCCTGACCCACTGATTGCTCTGTTTGGTCTTGTAGAGGGCATGACAAACCTAAATAAAAACCAACAACATGTAATATCGTTCACCTCTCTCCTGGCCAGACGAGCTATTTTGCTTAGGTGGAAAGAACCGTTTCCACCCACTCACGCTCAGTGGTTGGCTGACATCATGTCCTGTTTAAAGCTGGAGAAAATCAGATTCACACTCCAACAGAAAGAGGGTAAATTTGAGAATGTCTGGGGACCTTTCCTGAATCTGTTCCAGTCTCTTTGACAAACTCATTCAGGGTAATGCAGTCTCTTGGCTATTTTACCTTTTATTTATTTTTTCCTTTTCCTTTTGGCAGTGATTGGGTAGGGATTTTTTTCCCCCTTTGGTGTGGATTATAATGTACATGCTGCAATTCAGATTGACTCAGTTTAATAATGTCTTCACTAATGGTTACATGCAAATGTTTCATTACCATCTTTGCTGTTTAATGATTTTGTTTTTTTGGAGAAAAAAATGAAAAATTCAATAAAAAGATCTGGAATTTGAAAGAGGCATTATTATGACAGAACTCCATGGAATTAAAAAAAAAATTAGCTTCAGCACATATTTCACCATAAACTAAATTAATTGTTTTAAACCAAATATCAAATTAAATAACTGCTTGACCAACAGAATCAATATAACAATTAATTAAACATCATCACATTCCTACTGATCTTCAGGGCTCTACACCTGCACAGACTCATGTTTGTGCTGCTGTTCAATGTAATGTTTTTATCTATTAGTGCTTAGTGTATTTTTAGCTGATGTTTTTCTTAGTTCATATCTTAGATGTTATTACTGTTTTTCTCTTACATTTTGTTGTTGGATGTAACTGGGACCCTGTGAACATAATCTCGTTCCACCACATGTACCACACACCAATAAAAAAAACTCTGATAAAACTGCAGCTGTATGATTTTAGCTGATGTTCAGCTGTAGGGAGTTGTGCTGTTCAAACCATTTGAATAAATAAATTGGTAAACAGCACTTGAAACCCTGACTGTAGAATCACACGCGGCTGCAACAGCTGGAAAACAATTGGAGACAAAACTGAAAGAAATTTCAAAAATTTATATTTAAAGTCACAGTGAAAAAGCACACATTCCTGCTTATTTATCCTGCATGCTTCCACCTCCACATCAGCAGCGCAGTACTGGTTGTTGTGCCACAGTATCTTCATGCCTTTTGTGTTCCTCACATTTTGAAGGATAGTTTTTAAGTTTTTGTACATATGTTGGCTTCTACGTTTGCATTTTGTTTTATTAGAATGAAGATTTTAGTTGTTTCTGTGAGCTTATCATATCAAGTCTGTACTCCTGAGTCCAAACCTCCTGACATCGTCTGCATACATGTGGACTTTGTCAAGTAGATGTCAAGTAGAAATTGATCCATAAAAGCATTAACTGTGTTAGATGAATATCAGCAACACTTTTCATTCATTCAACCTTTATTTAAACAGATAAATCACATTGACCTGGGGCGGCCGTGGCGTAGTGGTAATGGCAGTCGTCCCCCGATCGGAAGGTTGGAGGTTCGAATCCCGGTTCCCCACACCATGTGTCGTTGTGTCCCTGGGCAAGACACTTAACCCCGAGCTGCTCCCAGTAGGACTGGAAAGCGCCTTGCATGGTAGTCTGCCGCTACCAGTGTATGAATGGGTGTATGAATGGGTGGATGGTTGGTATTGTAAAGCGCTTTGGGGCCCCTCATAGGGGGCTGGAAAGCGCTTTATAAACAAGCTCCATTTACCATCCATTGAGCGTCGAAGACTCATTTACAAGTGAGATCTGTTGGACAGACAATAAAAGTGGTGAAAAATGACACATAGGAATTTTTTTGTCTCCAAACCCTAACACATTTTTGACCTCTGGTAATGAAAAAAAGTCTTGCACATAATGACGCCGACATTACGCAGAGGGCAGTGGGGACTCGAAGGCGGTTGAGCAGCCAGCTCATAGATCTGTGCACACTCATGGGGGGGGGCTGCCGAGGACGGCCAGAGGCGAGAGTCCTGAAATGACAGAATGTTTATTCAGCTGGGCTCCTCTGAAAAGTCTGTGGAATTCATCAGTAGAAGGGTTGGGAGGGTGAGAACATCTGGTTTACAAAACTTTCTCACAACCACAGTGGCCTGCATGTCCCCGCCTGCGTTGGACACCTGACGGGGAGGTCAACAGGTCAGTTGCTTAGAATAAGTTCAGGTCGAGAAGCGACTTCAGAGCGCCGCACAAAGAAGCACACACACTGTCCAGTGTCAAATGAGGAGAAGTTGCAGTGCTATTTGAGTGTAGCTGTAAGAAAAACTCAGCCATAGATGCAGCTCTCTGCTCCACACAGAGGGCTGTGGCAGCTCGGTGGTCTGTGGTTGTGTCAGGGAGGGGTGAAAACAAGTCTTCATGCCAGTCCGTTCCCTGTGGTGACCCCTGAAGGGAGCAGCTGAAAGAACAACAACAATATGCTATACAGGTAGTCCCCGACTTACGAGCGAGTTCCGTACCTGCGAGTCGCTCGTAAGACGAAAATTCGTACGTCGGAACACGAAACACGTGTTCTCGTAAGTCCGGAATTTCGCTCGTAAGTTGGAACATTTAAGCTAGCACTACTACGAACACTCGTTTTTCATCAAAAACGTTCATACTAGTTCATGAACATGCTCAGAAACATGTTTCCAAACGGTTAGCTAACACACTTTCATCTAAAAACACAAAAAAGTGCTGTATTTTTTACAAATTTACTGCTCGTTCGCCAGCTCGTAAGTCCGGGACCTCGTACGTAAGAGCGCTCGTAAGTCGGGGACTACCTGTACAGTATATGACACTTGGCATCAAAGTCCATTTTTCCCATGATTTGATGTGAAATGGACAAAACATCTATGTGTTGAACCAGAATGCTCCACCTGTGAGTGCGATCCTAAATGAAATCCCTGCAGACTTTGAGCAGTTTTCTCAGAACAGACTCGTGTAAAGTTCAGAAATGTCTTCATGGTCAGATCTCATGTCTTCATGGTCAGATCTCATGTCTTCATGGTCAGATCTCATGTCTTCATGGTCAGATCTCATGTCTTCATGGTCAGATCTCATGTCTTCATGGTCAGATCTCATGTCTTCATGGTCAGATCTCATGTCTTCATGGTCAGATCTCATGTCTTCATGGTCAGATCTCATGTCTTCATGGTCAGATCTCATGTCTTCATGGTCAGATCTCATGTCTTCATGGTCAGATCTCATGTCTTCATGGTCAGATCTCATGTCTTCATGGTCAGATCTCATGTCTTCATGGTCAGATCTCATGTCTTCATGGTCAGATCTCATGTCTTCATGGTCAGATCTCATGTCTTCATGGTCAGATCTCATGTCTTCATGGTCAGATCTCATGTCTTCATGGTCAGATCTCATGTCTTCATGGTCAGATCTCATGTCTTCATGGTCAGATCTCATGTCTTCATGGTCAGATCTCATGTCTTCATGGTCAGATCTCATGTCTTCATGGTCAGATCTCATGTCTTCATGGTCAGATCTCATGTCTTCATGGTCAGATCTCATGTCTTCATGGTCAGATCTCATGTCTTCATGGTTAGATCTCATGTCTTCATGGTCAGATCTCATGTCTTCATGGTCAGATCTCATGTCTTCATGGTCAGATCTCATGTCTTCATGGTCAGATCTCATGTCTTCATGGTCAGATCTCATGTCTTCATGGTCAGATCTCATGTCTTCATGGTCAGATCTCATGTCTTCATGGTCAGATCTCATGTCTTCATGGTCAGATCTCATGTCTTCATGGTTAGATCTCATGTCTTCATGGTCAGATCTCATGTCTTCATGGTTAGATCTCATGTCTTCATGGTCAGATCTCATGTCTTCATGGTCAGATCTTATGTCTTCATGGTCAGATCTCATGTCTTCATGGTCAGATCTCATGTCTTCATGGTCAGATCTTATGTCTTCATGGTCAGATCTCATGTCTTCATGGTCAGATCTCATGTCTTCATGGTCAGATCTCATGTCTTCATGGTCAGATCTCATGTCTTCATGGTCAGATCTCATGTCTTCATGGTTAGATCTCATGTCTTCATGGTCAGATCTCATGTCTTCATGGTCAGATCTTATGTCTTCATGGTTAGATCTCATGTCTTCATGGTCAGATCTCATGTCTTCATGGTTAGATCTCATGTCTTCATGGTCAGATCTCATGTCTTCATGGTCAGATCTTATGTCTTCATGGTCAGATCTCATGTCTTCATGGTCAGATCTCATGTCTTCATGGTCAGATCTCATGTCTTCTTGGTCAGATCTCATGTCTTCATGTCTGTGGGTGTTCCATGGTAGGAAGCAAAGATCGGTCGCCCAGTTAGTTGTGGAAGTTGTACTGAACGTTTCACCACTCAGGATGGTGTGACCTCTGTCGTCCTGCTGCCTGATCACTTCCTGTTTGTGTTTCAGACTCTGGGCGAGAAACCGGAGCTTCCAGAAAGTCCAAGTGACGACACGCAGACAGACGTGTCCAACAGGAAGTCGGCTAAGCTCTACAAGGTAACCCATCAGCTCGCTGCGGCGCTCTGAAGTCACTTCTGGACCTGAACTTGTTCTAAGCAGCTGACCTGTTGACCTGTTGACCTGTTGACCTGTTGACCTCCCCGCCAGGTGTCCAACGCAGGCGGGGACATGCAGGTGACTGTGGCTGCAGAGCAGAACCCGTTCTCCCAAGAATCTTTGGAGTCTGGAGAGTGTT